>CM023453.1:45972450-46092450 GCA_013339765.2 Haemaphysalis longicornis
CTCGGCCCGGCTCTTCTCGGCGTTCTCGGCGAAGTCCCAGCGAAAGCGGTCCAGGCGGCACTGGTTCTTCCTCCCCCTCTTCGATTCGCGAGGTGTCCATGGTGGCCACCTTCTCGTCGTGGTGGATGCTGTTCAAGTACGCCATGTCGAAGATCTTGCGACCGTCGGTGGGATCCCGGCTCGGCATATCGCGGTCTCGGTTGATGAAGTACGCACTCACCTGCATGCGAAATCGCGAATATCTTTCGCTTAAAGGGGCCACGCAGGCGGAATAAAAGTTTGGTTCCTGAAAAAGAATGCTTTGCCCTGGTAACTTGATACCAGTTCTGTTGAGAAGTTCAAACAAATGATTGGGGTATTAAGGATAACAGATAAAGCAGTGGTGACTCCCCCAGCAACTTTCGGTGACCTTTCTATGACCGCTCGAACCTTGTTTGTGCGATCGGTGTCCGTCGACTTATACCACCAAACACACACAGAAAAACATGACTGCACGATTGTGGTGGGATTGTACTTCCGTTTGATCGTGTCACTCTAATGCGAGGTGCAGCTATTACACTGATAAAAATGTTTTTGGTGTGGGCCCATCAAGCACCATTCCTTCACTGTGGGGCGAAATTTGAAAGTTTTTCAATATTGCTAGCGTTCCTTAAGTTAAAACAGCGTCTTTCGTGCCCTGAATATAGCTGACAGAGCTGCCAATGGATAGTTATTTCAAACTGACCAAAGTTTTAATCTGTACTTGTGGGCCCTCTGAAGAGACCACGGATAATTAGTCGTAATGTACGGCTGGCTGCAACCAAACATCTGTGCGTGCCTTCCTTAAGACATGTCGTCACCGTCATATTAGCGATGGCGATTAATCGTGTTGAAAACACCCTCGCCATCAGCATCCCCATTACACCGCTGTAATCGTGGATTGTTTGGCGGAAAGTAGGGATCCATGCGCACTCCTCAAAGGTGCGTGACCGGGATTTCATTTCGTTCTTTTAGAGTGAGCTGCTAGTGGAACGTTCCAGCCTGAGAAAGTATATGTCGACAAAACGCGCCCCTTCTACCCACTTATCGTGCTACTGGCGGCGGAAAGGCGCATGAGGCGCTTCGTCCTCGCCATATCATCTTCGATTTCATACAAGAAGTCTACTTGCTCGTGTACATGTGAACTCGTATATCCTTACGCCACAGGACGAACTTTCGAATAAAACAAACTCACTTGAATGGATAACAGCATGACCAAGGAGGTGCACCCGGCGATATGGCGTGCGAAGTGCAGAGGAGGGCGGGCGCGGAGGTGAGAATTCCTGACATATGTGCAAGTTTAGTGCAGAAAATCGAAATGCTGTTGAGAAGTATCGTGTAATGTACACTGCAAGAACTGTCTTTTGGCAATTTTCGAGGCTACTTATTAGAGCAAAACGTTAGCAGTTGGCGATTTTACTAACTTGCTAGTTGTCGTAATGTCTGAGCAGCTTGAAACATAATCCGGCCACGACCAACAGCTGCATCACCTTTAATTTTGAGAGAAACCTGTTATAGATCGATTCCCCAGACCTAATGCGGAGGGATTAGAAATCGTCCGCTCAGAAGGGCATACAGTCTAACCTCGTTATGACGAAGTAGTATCGAGGCAGTAAATAAGTTCGTTATATCCGATATCCGCTGTAACCATAGAAGTAAAAATCGGCTCTTATAAATTGGCAATCTGGCTCGCGCAACAATCCTCGATAAAAAAACGCATTGCTCTAGGCTTCGAACCCACTATAAACGAGGCAATCCTTATCTGTCTCCTTGTGGCATTTCGAACTAAACAGACCGGAACGTGAGATCGCGAAATTACACCAGAACAAAGCTCGTTCGACGAGACAGGCCTGCGTTCTTATTTACTTGAAGGAGGATGTGGCCTTCGCCTGGTGGCTTTTCACAGTCTGAGATATACGAAGTTTTAGATGCGACTTCATCTCATTCACTCGCCTTGTCCCTCCATACGGCGTTGTTGTCCGTCCACACCCCTCCCCCAACACTATAAAAAAAAATAATAGTTAGCGGCGCCCGGTTTCGATCCCACGACCCTGTGGGAAGAACGCGAGTTACATGGTGCTCTTCCCACTGCGCCACAAAACCGAGACAGAATCAAATGCTACGAACGCGCCTTATATCCTTGACTCATTCAAATTACGTCAAGATGCTACTGATACAACGCATGATGGGGCAATGATTAACACTTGCAATAAAAGAAAAGAAGCGCCCACTTACAGCAACAATGATGGAGTAAAGGTCGTTGCGACAGCGAAGCCCCAAGCATACCACTTATAGAGATTGACCAAGATTGGCCAATAAAGCATAATAATAAACATAAAACATAATAATCATACGCGTTCCCGACACGCTTCACGCTATTTCAGAATCAATCCAACGGAAACACCAAGTGAACCCCACGATGCGTCGCATCTACACAGGGTTCCCCTCGCGGGGAGGTGGGCGCAATTTTTTCTTCTACGTGTGCAGTTTTTCAAGCTACTAAAAAATAGTTGTTTTGTCCCACTTTTTTTTAAATCTTTCCTTTAATATGCCAGCTGTCGAGTTTTGAGACTCGCGAAAACCAAATACTTATTTGTTATATTCGATGTCGCGCGGCTCTCGAGGTTTCGGTTTCGTTATAAAAAGAATAAGTATCGTTGAAATGAAGCGGGACCAAACAAACTTCGTATTTAGTTCGTTATATCCGGTAATTCGCTATATCAGTGATCGCTATAACAAGGTTGGACTGTACTGTGTTCACCAGCTGTCCCTTTAATCCAAATGCGTCTCGGGGGCTCTTTGCATTAAGTAACGCTCGGGACTTCATACCGCAGGCAGTAGAGAATGACAGAATGCAACGACATGCATTGTTCGTTGGAAATTGCCTGCCGGTGTTCCCTACGGCTTCCGCGAGAACTTGTAAATGCTGATGCGGTCAAAGCGGACGCAGTACCCCTTCTGGGTGCTTGTAAAATATCAGGGAAATGTCGCTTTTAAAGTTGGCCGCGTATCTGCTCGCTCCGCTGCAGACGTCGTCAAAAGACAATGCCTTCTGCCGCCCCTCCCACGTAAACGACTCCCTTCTCTCCTCCGCCCACCTCTCCTGCTCTTCGCCTCCCTTTCCACCCTCCCACGATAAGCAAAGAGGAGTTGCGCGAAAGTCAATTCAACTTTCCCGCGTTCCACTGCTCGTGCTGGAATCTTTTGTTACTGTTGAGCTTGGAACACTGTCATGAAGTCCAGGCTCGCGTGAGCGCTTTTTGTATTTTCGGATCAAAACACTTTGTTCAAGGCGTATTTTCTTATTCCTTGTCGCGAAAATTATGCAGCCATGTACGTATATTTAATTAGAAGAACACTGACAATAGCACTTATGCATTGACGTATTGCCTAAAAAAATGCCGAAAGTTTTGTTTTTCCTGAATCGTGTTGACTAGTGTGGAGTGCGTTTCCATAAGTAGTGCTTTGAAAAAGTTTCGCCTTTATCATCATCATTATATCATCATCATCATCTTCATAATCGTCATCAACAACAACAACAACAATAACAACAGCCTAGTGAGGCCCACTGCAGGGCGAATACCATCTTCCACTGACTTCGAACCCCTCTTGTCTTGCGTCTCTCGAGTCCACTGTCGGCCACCGAAGTTGGGTATTTCATCCTTCCATCGTGTTATTGGCCTTCCCCTTATTGTATAACCGTCTCTTGGTATCCGCTCTGTTAATCTAATTCTCTACCGGTTGTCGGTTCTTATCACTACATGGCCAGGAAAGTCCATTTTTTTATATTTTAAACTATGATATCTCCTACTCTAGTTTTCTCCCTGATACATGGAAGCGCGTTTCCTGTCTCTGAGTGTTACTCCTATGATTATCCGTTCCATGACCCGCTGAGCCGATCTCAGTTTGCTTTCCAGTTGTTTAGTAAGGCGCCAAGTTTCAGCTCCGTATGTCAACACCGGCCCCATGCACTGGTTGTATGCTTTTCTTCTGAGTGATAGAGGTAGCTTACTTTGCATTATTTGGGAGTGCTTGCCGAGTGCTCGCCAGCCCATACGTATCCTGCGCCAGATTTCTAGTCAGCACTAACCATATTGCTTATATAAACACGTTGCCTATTTAAGCCTGTTGTTCAATAATTCGTTTAACTTTTGGCCGGAAGGCTGAATCGAGGGGCATACTGACAGGCATACTTACGGACAGCGAGACATTTTCGGGTTTAAGTAGCCCAATAGAAAGACAATTGTGTTTAATGGGCGTAGTTGGGGGGGATGTACTCACGCGACTTCCGGGCGGCACGCGCAGCGCCGCAGCGATCTGCGCAGCCGCATCTCCGCTGGCGCCCACCATGAGCTCTTCCAGGGCGCTGGCCACGGCGTACGGCGAGAGGACCACGTTGCCGTCGGCGGCTCCCGAGCGACGCGCCTGCCGGAGCAGTTCCACACCCAGCTGGACGATGCCGCGGGTCACAACCGTTTCGAAGTCCGACTTCAGGCTCGGAGGCGCCCTGCGGGAACGCCCGTGCTTGTACCAATGTCGAAAGCGTTGACAGCGAACACCAGAGGAAACATGTATCTTATGTTATCGTACAATACGTGGGCCAGGCTCAAAGCGCAAATGCTTCCCCGTCCGAGCCGAAGTTCCTACGTGCCTTCTTCGTGCGTAGGTCATTGCCTCACCGTCACCGGTCATCGTCATCACTCTTTCAGTAGAGAGCATGGGACAGACTCCCCAATCGGCTAGCATTTGACAATGAACGTTTCTCTTGCCTGTCCGGCTATCTCAAATAATTTGGCAGTATAACAACCATTTCTTCCTGCAGGGGCTTGCACCCAGCGCCGCGGACATTTAGAATAGTCGGTATTGGTTCATGCCAGTGGGTGGGACAGAGGTAAAAGAAGTTCGGGAACTTGCGCAACACGTAATACCTTGCCTTGCCTTGACCATCCTCCAACAACGACTAGAACTGCCACAGACCCGCATTGTATGGATCATGCATCCCTACATGAGAAAGAGTTGGCTTGCCAGTTGGCCAGTTGGCCATATGCCAGGTGGGATTGATTGATTGATTGATTGATTGATTGATTGATTGATGCCACTGCGCGCGACCTTGCCCACCGGGCATTCCCAGGAGGAGAAAAACACGAACTACTTAGCGGTATTCCGGTCCTGTACGCAATCTCACAGAATTACCACGTCATCCTTCATTACTACCGAGCTTTTTGCATGGCCCTACCGCTACAACATCCATCCCTATGTGTGGCCGACGCACACATTTAACCACGACTTCAGAACGAGACTTACCACGACCACTCCTTCCTCAATTGTATTTACGATACTGCATATCCGCCAACTGCCCATACTACCGCGGCACCCCAAATACAACTCATTTGGTTTGGTTTGGCCCTGCCAACCCCCCTCCCACAAACACACAGCATTGAGCAATGGCCGAGCTTGCTGCGCAATGGCCAGCTCGCGCGGATCAGGCGTTTCTTGTGACGCCCGCCCGGGACGCGGCCGTACAGCTCGGACTACCGGAATAGGAGGTCCACTCACCACCTATTATAGCACTCAATGCGATTAAAAAAAACACTTCTAATGCAATCCAATCCAACTTGAGCAGTCGAACGCACGTGGACTGGCTAAGAGCAGAGCACGCGAGAGATCACGCCACGAACGATGGGCAGAGTGTTCTCGAAGGCGCACACTCACGTGCGCTCTGTATTTTTATTGTGTTTTTTGTGAGCTCCTTTTTTGTGGGCACAAGCCCAAGCGCAATCCTCGACGAAGCCGGCCGCAGCTCACGAGATGCGCGCACACGTGCGCTCGACATTCTTCAGGTATTTTTTAGGCGAACGCGGACGGACCAAGCCCGCGATTAAAGAGCCCTGCTATTAAAACAGAGAGTCTGTGCCTGACGTCCTTACAATATATTTGTCATTTTTCTGTATGAATAATTTCGGAAGGTGTTCTGACACCGAAACACCACCCATGGTTTACGCCTCGGTTTCAGAGCATATGAACTGAATGAATGCATGTGTAAAGGCACCGAGCGGGTAACAGGAGGGGCTTTGTAGCTAGGCCGTGCTGAATGTCTTCGCTCCTAGCGCGAGCTTGGCAAGTATTCAAAGACGTCTCGCACTGTGCTGCTCAGAGCAGCTTACGCACAATTGAACCAACCAAACTGCGAATTTCTATCAATGAGTTAACACTTTTCGGGCGGTGTATCCTGTACACTGATTTAATTGAGTAGCTACACCTGTTCGCTGTCCTGCGCACTGTCCTTGTAGTGTTTTGCTATACCGAAGGGGCGCCGCTCTTGCTGATATTGAAGGTTGTTGCCTCTGAAACAGCGCCACGCAGGGCACGAGTTCTCACTGCTGCGATAGGTTGGACAGCGATAGACCCCCTCCACCCTGACGTTATTCAAAAGACTTGAAGTGGTGTTATCGCTTAAAGCGAAAAGGAGCGCCCGTAGAAAGGAATGTAGCAAGTTCTCTATGCAGCTGTATCCACGAAAAACGTTCGCATGCCAGGAAAGCTCCTCCCAGCTCGTAATGCATTGTTGTACGAACGTTCTGAAATGAGAGTGCTGAAAGAATTGCACTGTGCTTGGATTATGTTTGGACACACTGTAGCAGCCCGAACATGCAAATGAAGGTTTGCGGGCAATCATAAAATCTTCGCAGAACCCCAGCGGCCACTTACCACACTTGAGTCAGTCGCCTGCTCTCGTCCGGAAGGGCGGTGACGCTTTGCGTGATAAAAATTCATAGAAGGCCTTGGTCTTGTTCCTCCTCAACGAGCCCCTGCTCGCGCTGACGCTTGCGGTTGGTGAGACGCTCCCCGATGGGCTGACGGCTCTCGATGGGCTGTCCGACCGCTTCGGGATTGGCGGCGGATGGCCGGCTCTCCTGCTGCCCCATGCTTCTTACTCGATCGGGCACCTGCTCTTCTTCTACTTCTACTACTACTCCTGTATGGCGCCTCGTTACCCGTTTTCTTCTTCCTCCGACGGGGAAGTGGCAGCTGGTGCCTGGTTACCTCTTAAAGGAAGGCAAATTTATCTGCTATGCCAATCATTCTGTATTTGGCAGCTGCAAATCGTGGTTGCGTACAAACAGAGATTCAAAAATTATGTACAAGATACGTTTCTACGAAAGGTTACTTGAATTAAAAGGGGCGTCATAATTTTGGATAATTCGGGATTGCACTGCAGTCCACCTAATTTAATTTACGCCTGTATTTTGAACTCTGCAAAACAACTTCAATTTATAAGCTCCGACAAAGGCACAGTCAACATTTTAGCCCAGTCAAAACCACAGCGTGGGTATGTGCCAAACACTGCAGGGGCATGATTATCATCATCATCATCATAACCACAGTGTCTAGAGCTCAGTCCGACGGCGCTTCAGCCCAGAGCTAGAGTCAAGGCTGGTGTGACGCCCGACGACCTACGTATTTTAATGCTGGGCTGGTGCAGTATTTTACGTGAAGTTAAAAGCATTAGTGGCAGACGAGTTACGTGATACAGCGAAGGTCGAAGTCGCGTTAGTGGAACGCTAATAGTAAGCTCGAGCGGCCCTTCTAGGAACTACAAACTTTTATTCATGCACGTAGTGGTTTATTTGACCATTTGTACAAACCTTTCCTCCACTGTCCTACTTAATGCGAACCACTAGGTCCGCGGGCAAAAGTTCCCGCCTGCTCTTGCCTTAAATAAATATGGTAATTCTTAATTCCTTTCATGACGTCTGATGCCGGCTCGTCCCCTTTCTCTTGATGACCCCTGAAGCGCACCTTTTCTTTCTCTTAAACGGCTCCTTACGGTTTCTCGAATGATCGTCGTCTCAGAGCGTCTTCGCCGCTACTACAACCGTGCGTATCGTACCACTATGGGCAACCGCAGGCATAACGGCTTTAAGTGAACGCGGAAAAGCTTTATATTAATTATCTCTCTACCGTTACTCCCATATCCCACAACAAGGCCTGTGGCCTCCATCCTCCAAAAACCACCCATTACTCTCTCTCTCTCTCTCTCTCTCTCTCTCTCTCTCTCTCTCTCTCTCTCTCTCTCTCTCTCTCTCTCTCTCTCTCTCTCTCTCTCTCTCTCTATTCTCTCTCTATTCTCTCTTGAGGTAATTTTTCAGTGCCACACATAGAAAGCAGTCTAGCGTTGGGAAGCCAGCAACAGCTAATATCGTACAAAGCCTACCCCATCGCAATCCAATGAATACAGGGCGTCGGCTGACCCTATACGGAGACCGTACAATGGTAGCGGCGGCACACACGGAGGGTCGGCGTTCAGATGAGGTGAGGGAGTGGCAGGAGAACAAAGGACGGAGGGGTTGAAGGAGGAGGCCAACGAGATGAGCAGTCGACAGCGATCTGGGGAAGCGAACGAGGCGGGTCGCGAGAAGTGCTAGGGCAAAGAGTAGGCCTAGGCCTCCGGGCCTGTAGTCTAGCCATCGCTCCGGGAAGACGTCTGAGTCCAGCCCATCGTTCGAGTCCGCGCCCCAGCACTTTGGCCTCGGCGAGCGTCTACCTTTTCGTTCGAGCCCGTTTCGTACCACGCCGTGCAAAAGGGGCAATGAGCCGTAAGCGGGATCTGCGCATGCCCAGTGTGGACCCAGGGCCGATTTAAGAAACCGGCGCATCATATAATTTCATCATATAATCCCTCCCGGAGGGGGTTAACACTATTCCGTGCTAAGAAAACCTGGGACCTGAGCCTCTTCGACGAAGTTGACGATGTGACGTTTCCCGATGAAACACTGCTGCCTGGGCTACCTTTCCCTGTGGGAGTGATGCTCCCCGAAAGTGGTGACGCCTAATAACTGGGCTGTTCTATGCTGTGGGCTTGGCGGTGATAGGTCGGCTGCTGCTGCTGATGATGATGATGCTCTCAAATTTTTTGGCACGTACCCATAAGAGGGGATTGGCCAGGGCTAACGTTGAAATTCGTGAGGACCTCAAAATACTAATTTACTTCCGGAAAAACACAGGCCGTAAAATGAAACTTCGTTATGATTATAACGCCCATTACCCATTAATTAGCGCCCTTCAGTAATTCAAGCGTCTCGAAGTAGAAAGAAAAGCTTGAATATAATTATTTGTATATCCCTTCTTGCATATCCCAGATTTGTTGCACCAATAGATAATATAAGTGGAACCGATAAAGTCAAAACGCTCAATTGGGTCTTTCAAAAGCAGTTAGTTGTCTAGCCGCCGAAAAGCGGCGACAGGCGATAAAAAAATGTTTTATTGTTTGAGGGACCTGGCACCGCACACACAGTTCCGTAGGTGAAAACCCTGTCCTAAACAGACAGAAATTTAGTCTTGGAATCCGGCAGAGCAGCTCGGTGAAGGTCACTTCGCATTGCCGAGAACGACAAAAATGAACATTCCCCTCGAAATTTAAATGTTTATACTATTGAAATGACAGGCATGGATTTGAATGAGTAGCGTCTAAATGCCGATATCGTCTTAATCTTGAAGATGCAAAAACTGCCAGATTGGGTATGCCGAATTGAACGGGAGCTGTGACAGCGAAATTAGCTAAATCTTCCGCTAGCACTTATTGCGCTGTTTTGCCACAGGGCATAAGTAACGAGAAACAATGGACAAAACAGGACATAACTACAACACATAAGGAAAAATGCGTAATGGCTGGCAGGGTGTTGTTCCGATTGCTTCAGAAACATTTTCCGACTGCTGGACAAATCGCGCACGGTTCGGTTATCCTGCTACGATTCCTGGTTATTATTTCTGGAAGTCATCGATAAGAACAAACGAAAGCATTTTTCGATTTAACAGTACAGCTTCCCCCCCCAAAAACGCTCACTTTGATTCCAGATGCTTTCTTAATGTCCCTACAGGAAAATCCAACTCGGTTTAATGTGATTCGAACGCAGCGTCCCCAGAATTGTATGGATGTGCACGTGTGATGTCTCAGCGAATAATAGTCGCGCTGAAATGTAAGCTTTTTTTTGCGGGCTGCGTCAAATGCCGTCAAATCTAGGACACATTCACGATTAGTAGCTATCACTAAAAAGACATCCCCCTCGCGAGGGGCACGATCAAATGCACAGCATTTCCGAGGGGTGCGCCGGCAAGTCGTATCTCTCGATCGCGGGACCCGTGTCGCCATCTTTTGGAGGCGCGGGACAACTTGTGGCGCTTTCGAAACAAACGAGAAATGAGTGAAGGATATAAGGCGCTTTCGGTGCATCGAAATCTGTGTCGGTTTCGTGGCTCGGTCGGTAGTGCGCCGGGCACCTTGCGTTCCGCCCGCGGCGTCATGGGTTCGAAACCGGGCGCCGGAAACTGTTATTCTTCCTGGCTGCGGACTACGACAAGGCGCGCCTGCGGACTACGACAAGACGCGCATGCGGACCTACGACAAGGCGCGCATGCGGACTACGACAAGGCACGCCAACGCCGCGTGACATTGTGAGTTACTAAAATGCTATGCATTTAAAAAGACACACACACAGTGATGCGGGGCACTACAGGAAACCATACAGTCCAGTTTCCGAATGAATTCCAAGAGTTTCTTGTAATGGGGCGCGCGTCCACCGATGAATATTAGGAGGGCGGCCTGAGCGAGGTCATGTGGCCCCCATGTGTCGAGCTCGGTTTGGTTGGAGCCCTGGACACGTCCCTAGAAGTGCGGGTCCTAGCTGTAACTAGTTTTTAATAAATTCTCTTTCTGTGTGTTTCCAATGTCGCCTCAGCAACAGGGGGCAAGTCGGGGAGGGATCCGCAAGACTAGAAGTCCACGTTGCTCGCACAGCAGGCGTCAGTGCGACGCCCCAGGCGGATTCTCCGAAGCACGACCTCACGGTGCGCTAAGCCGCCAGGAAGGTCAGACCCACGCGGAGGGAGAAGGGCGCGCGCGCGCGCACGCACGCGCGCGCACCACACACACACGCACGCACGCGCGCACACACACACACGCACACGCACACGCACGCACACACACACGCACGCACACGCACACGCACGCACGCACGCACGCGCACGCGCGGGGTAATTTTGCTAACTCCGACACACGCAGCGAGGCGTGTGTCGGGAGGTTAGCAAAATTACCCCGCTCCCCTTGGCTTCCGCGCCGACCAGAGCGACGGCCGCGCCGCCGGCAGCAGATCGCGGAGGCCACGGGTGTATATGCAAGGCTCCGGAACGATCGCAGGAGGGCGCTGCACTCTCCCCTCCGCTGCTAAGGTCCCTAAATTGAGTACGCTGGGGCTGCCGCCGCTTTGGCACGTGCTTTCAATAACTCACGATGTCACCCGCGTTGTCCCGTCGTAGTCCGCACCGTCGTTGTCCGCACCCCTACACTATATAAAAGCAAATACTATCCGGCGCCTGGTTTCGATCCTTCGACCCTGCGGGCGGAACGCAATGTACATGGTGCTCTACCCACTGCGCCACAAAGCCGACACAGAATGGGACGCTACGAACGCGCCTTATATCGTTGACTCATTCAATTACTGCTGACAAGCGCTCTCTCGTCAGCAGTTGCCACAAGTGCAACAACATTAACGTAACGCAAACTACTTAACGTAGTGCGCCCCCGGAAATGCTCTGCATTTGATCGTGCCTCTCGCGAGGGGGATGTTTCACTGCGTCGCCATGCGAACAGTTTGCCACGCTTAGTTTCAGTTCTCTTTTTCAGCTTCTTTGAAATATTAAATGCTTCCAGAAACTAGTCACCCAACACACCCAGTACTTCGATTAGGGGGTCGCGAAGTACCTCAGCCAGAAATTACTGCTGTATGCCCATCAGATAACTTGGAAACTCGCTCAAAATGTTTTTCGTTCTTTCCCGGTCTTGACGTTCTTCGGCGGCCCGAATTACGTTACTGAGGACCTGTAGCGGCTGTTGGCCGGTTTCCCTAAAGTTGCAGCAATGAACGCATTTAGATGGCAACTTCAAAAATAAAGCCACAAAAACAAGGCAGAAACGGAAGGCGTATCTGGTGCGACGAGCAAATCACGCAGTGCTGCTCCGTGCTGGCGATAACTGTAGCTTTCGCAGTGCTTCCAGACGAGAAGGAAAGAGTGAAAGCGCATATAAAAATTGTTGCAGGGTCCCTTCAATTCATTTGTGGCGAGTGGTTGTCACAAGAGTAACAAACACTCGTCCAGCTACAAACTTTCCTGCATGACCGTGTGGGTACGTGCTCAATTCGGCCAGGGCATCATCGTCTCCTCTATCTTGGCTCAGCTGATTTTAAAAAGAAAGAAAAAGAATGCAAGGTGGCCCGTCCGTGGGGCGAGACTTAGTTCACCTATGGGCACGATGTTTCCTGTGCTCACCCAGCGCCGTCTTCTGCTTCTCCTGTGACATTCTCCTGTACTTTTATGGAAGCGCCAAAAGAGCTCTGCTCTTCTGCCTCAGTGGCCTGGGGGCTACAAATGGGGGCTTTGGAATGAAGGGTTCGGGTTCAAACTCCAGCAACAACAGTATTTTCCCGCCAAGAATCGTGATTTCTTAAAGCGGAGCTTGTTCTGCCTCACTGGTGGAGACCGAACGCGAAAACGCACTGCAAGAAAGCCAACACTACACAATTGGAAGGAACATGATGAAGATGGGTTTCCACAAAGTTATTCCTCCTCCTCCACCACAAAAACTCATCAAGCGCCTCAAAAGAAATAAAAAGTTTCCTGTGGCGGGAATCAAACCTTGTTTCCTCGCATTATGAAGCCTACCTGTCCGAATGCGCCATTTGTTTTTGTTTTTTCACTGACTGCGCTGACTCAGGTTGCACAGCAGAATGCTTGGCATTTTAACCATGCATCTTTCTGTTGAGAAGGGACTGTGAGTTTTGGTGGTGAAGCCTATTAGGGGTTGGGGCTGTCGGAATCGCCTTTCGTCGTCTTTGTAATCGTCGTAGCATGTAGTCATGGTACTAAAACACCGGGAAACTCGCTAACGCCTCGCGCTTAGAACGCAACGCGTATTAAACGAACTGTGGTTGATTCCTCTGTCCTAGGAATCGGTAATATACGAAAGTGAAAGGTGCAGCGAAAGCGTCAGCTTACCATGAATTGCGGGTCGGCGGCTGTATTGTGGGTGTGCTTCGCGAGCGACGTCCTGCAGGTGGGTCGCTTCCGCAAAGGTGTGCTGGCGTCATTTACGTGACGGATATGGCGTCAGTGAAATCTTGGTGTATGCCGTCCTAATACACTTTCGTCTTAAAATATAAAACCCGAAAACCGAGAACCCAAATTATAACGTACTCTATAGTTCTAAAGGGATCTTCCTCACAAATGACTGTGTGCAGGGGTGCACCCTTTACAGGCCGCTTGCTTTGTTGTACCGGAGTCACACTTCCATGACGGATATAACGTAAGTGCAAATTTCGTGAATCCCGGAATAAAACAACTTTATGTTAAAAAAGCTCCAGGCAACTCGTTCGCGCCTCGCACTGGGGCGCGTCGTAACGCGAACTAAAAAAACACCGGGACACTCGATCGTTTACAGCTCGCGCTAAAGCGCTTCGTGCTTGAAAGACAAGAGACTTTTACGGCAAAACTGTATTCCTCTACTCCCCAACGGTTTGATCTCCGTTGGCAAAAACGCCATGGCGCCAATAATACACTTATACATTACATACTTCGCCCCTCCCCGGGTTTCCCATCAGTGGAGATCACCCAGGAATTTTTTATTGTGACATATTCTCTGAGCATTACTCCGCCAATTCTTTTCGTAATTAAAAGTGGTTTGGCATCTTTGGGTTGGTTTAGGAGCGGAGAGCAGCATATAAACACGTTTTATTAACGTTCTGCATCACATCGGAAGTTCCCGGCTTGTGTGTATGTCAAAACGAAAATGCCGCGCGCCACGAAGTGTTTTTTTGTTTGAGGCGCAGACCAAAAAGTTTGCCATTCCTGAATTAAAAAGAATTCTCTGTTGGCAGTCTGTATTGTTGTGTATAACACGTTCATGAAGATTTGAATTACCACTCTTACGTGTAATCCTTCTAGGCAATTTCTGAAATGCTGGCCTGATTTATGTTGAGGAGCTTAATTTCCCCTCTGTACTTCTCACTATGGTCGCCGCGAACACTTTTCCAAAGGGTTAAAGGTGCACCATCGCGAAAAGGAGCAGGCGTGAAAAAAAATGACCTCATATAAATATTTATTGCGCATTACGATTGACAGCGTTTTTTTTTTGCAAAATCACATTATTTTCAAGCGACGACACGGAGTTTTCACGGACATGACTTCATCAGCACAGCAATCAATCTGCAATTATTTCTAATTACTTGATTGAATAATTTATACCGGGTGGGAAAAATCGCAAACGATTTCATCACGATAATTGCCGGGTATGTGGCTCTCGGGTGGGAGCTATTGCAGCCATATTCCGGCACCTTCTGATTTACAAAGTGGTATCTGCGCACGACACCGTGTGTACGACACATGCAATCCAACGGCGACATAGCCGTACGCATATGTTTTATACCACCATATCATTCACGTAAGGCGGCTAAATAAATAACAGGTCGTCCTATTCGAGGCGAGGTTACCGATGACGTCATCCTAAAATGGTTCCTGAGGGTAGTGGCTAAGCGTAGCCCGCATGGTGTGACACCACGCTGTTCACCAGGCGACCTTGCGCATGGAGCCCAGCATAAGAAAGGTGTCCGGGCGCTTGGCAAGGACGAGGAAAATGAAGGGCTTGTTCACAATGAAGTGAACCGGCTCGTGCACGTGTGATGGCTTCATGAGCGACGCGATGCACTGAGTCACCGATGTGCCGTGTTTGTCCTCTTCATGGTGACGCTTGCGCCTAGGCTTGGGTCGGCCGGCCATTTGCGCCACCTCGAACGAGGCGGCATGCCGGAGACTCGAGACACGAAGCTCCCCAGCGGCGGCGCCCCACAGCTCGGCCCGCTCCGAGAAGGCGTCGACCACGCCAAGCTCCGACAAGGCCGGGCCGAGGTCGTGCATCTGGTGTATACGGAAGGCCCGATGAAAGCACGGTTAAAACAACAGAGTCTGGGCCTTGCCACCAAGAATACAGAAATCGTGGTAGTGAAAGTGCTGTACCCGCAGCAGATATGACCAACTAATTTCGTCGCTCTCAGTGGAAGCTGTCCTCAAGTTATTACCAGGCCACGTATACAGAAGTCCCATTGTAAAAACAAATTTCAACCGTCTTACTATCCCCAAAGGACGTCGAAGGACCGTGTTCATAAAACGTGAACCCATATGCGTAGCTTTATATTGAAAATACTCCGAGGAAACCTAAGCGATTCTTATCTTATGACCTGCTGTATGTAAATGGGAAAGCATTTATGGTCAATGAATGCAGCTGAGTTCTCCTTCAAGCGGAAATGTTGCTGCCAATGAGAATTTGTGAAACGGCCGCTATAGCATCTGGCGGCAGCTGCCATCCGACTGAGTGGGGCGGGAGGAAAGTATTGCGGCTGGTTATGTTTTAAGTCGCAGAAATTTCCTATTGGTTAATCACACGCGAGCTTCCTACGAAAGCTGCCATCGTCATTAACGAATCCCGTTGAGTAGGCGTGTGAGGATTTTAGGAGAGTATACGTCATTATAGGAGGATATACATCGCAGCCAACAAGAAATAATGCAAGGGCCGTAAGCTCCTGAATGCTGCTCTAATCGCCACAGGCCAATCCAACACGTCTATATTAAGCGTCAATGTGTGGCGACGTTAGTGCTTAACAGTGTTGCAAAGAAACGTCAAAGTCATTGTAGGTTGAGCTGCATGTACTGTTATTGGAATAGAATGCCACTACGAGAAGGTAAGTTTGGCTTCCTGCTGAAGCATTCCTTTAATGCAGCACAGAATAAGGACAGATGATTGATTGATTGATGTGGAGTTTAACACGCCGACGCAACGTAGGCGATGAGGCGCGCCGTTGTGGAGGGTTCCGGATTAGTTTAGGCCACCTGGGGATCTATACCATGCGCCGAATTCTCGAACGCATGGGCGTTTTCGCTTTTAGCCTCCATCAGAAAAGCGGCCGCCGAGGCCGGGCATAGAGCCCGCATCCTTGGGCTCAGCAGCCCAACGCCATAACCACTCAGCCACTGCAGCGGGTCAGAATAAGGACAGAGCTGCCAACTAGGACGTTCGTCTTCGTGTCTTGACCTTCGTCTCTATTTTGCGCTACGCGTACAAGAAGCCTGCCACAGCGCATTCTCTTGGTCCACTTTTAGTCACCCCGTACAGTGGAACCGAGAGCCGCTGGTCTGGCGCGCTGCACTCGAATTTCCGAGGCCGTGGGTTCGATCCCCATACAGCCCCAAGTTTTACTGTTTTTACTCCGTTTAAAGCATGCTTTGTTAAAATGGTGCGATAATTGCAGCAAAATCAAATGTTGAGCAAGTGGAGCGAGGACTGAACTAGGCTTAGCAAAGCGTTTGCTTTGCATATACAGGGATAGCTGAGCAAAGCCGCAGCCATTTGTTATTTCCTCTGCGCCGTTGGACATTTTGTGTGTCCGTTTACAGCTGCCACGTATTATGTACGACTAGCGTTCGTTCTCCTTGATTCGCTTGTGTGGCTAGTCGACGCTGCTCCGTTTCCTTTTTCCTGATATACCTCCCGGCTTTCTTGCTCCGTTTCCCAAGCGGTCCCTAAGCGGGCTCTGCCATGGTAGTCGATTCCCGCCACTCCTTGGAATACAAGGCCGGATCAAACGGTCGCTCTGGTCTCACCTGCTTAACCTTGAAGAGGGGAAGGCTGACGTGCACCTCGCCCTTGGGCCTGAGCTGGCTTAGGATGCGGAGGAGTGTCACGGTGCTCAGTTTTCCCACCATCGAGTCGAGCTCTTCGTCGGGAAGCAGGATGACCATCACGTACTCGGTGTGCGCAGGCGCGTGAGATCTACGGGAATTGGGACAGGAGGAGGAGAGGAAATACGAAAGACGGAAAGGCAGGACGTTTAAGGAGTTGTAACGAGTTCTATACTACGCACTTAAGAAGAAGAGTGTTACGAGCGATGTAAGAAGGGGGACGTGTAAAGAGGGTAAAAAAACGGTAATGCTCGCACTCACAGTACTTCCTATTGGGACTAAAAACATTCGTCTAAACAATTAAAAAAACTAAGGCCTTTTCGCGTCTGTGAAGTTGGCTGGTAGGACAACTTTGTACTTGGTGCTGACGTTACAACTTTAAATCCAAGTTTTTTCCTGGGCTTCACAGCAGTAATTACCTTTTTTCGAATGCGCCACATGCTGTCCCCTTCAGGCAGTACAAACATAGGGACACGCATGTTTTTACGTCCGTTCAAGATTTGGTCGTCGAAACGTTTCGAAAAAATGCCAAGCTATCAGAGAGAAGGGAAAAGGTTTGGGCGTGTTGGTTCATAGTCACGCAGAAATCAAGCGCAGTAAAAATAGAGGACGAGGAGGGGAAAGGACAAGCGCTAAGTTTCAATAGGCAGTTTTAGCATATCGTTACCGTGTTTACGTTACCGTTTACCGTGTTTCCGGGAATCGACTGCGCAGCGCGAGAGTTACCGCGAACGGTAACTTATCGGCATAGGCTTCACCGTCGCCAGCGGCTTCCGGCAACACGGTAAACGGTAACGCAAACACGGTAACGACATGCTAAAACTGCCTAATAATAATAATAATAATAATAATAATAATAATAATACCTTTTTTACACAGAACAGAAAACTGTACAAAGTCACAGGCCTGCCAAAGCCACAGTAGGCTTGAAGAGCAGCGCCTGCCAGGCAGGGGAAATCCGTGCACATAGCCGAGCATAAAAGTAACAGAATCGGCTATTCAAGTGATACAATATAAACCCGAGTTGGAATACAAAACAAGGTGAACTGTAAAACCATTACAGGCTACAGGTTTCCACAGAGTGACGGGAAACTGAGCAAACAAGCCGACAGAGGTGGGCATCAGCAGGAAGCAGAGTTAGGCAACTGCACAGCAAAATGCACGAAGGCGATTTTTCAGTTTACAACGACTGTTCACTTCAAATACACTGGGTGGCAATTTATTGAAGGACTACGGAACATAGTAGCGCTTTTACCATACCTTGTAAGACACCGTGGTACCCGATACAGACCTCTTGGTCTAAAGCTACGCGTAGGAATGCATTTTTCTTTCTAGTCACTCGTCCAAAAATGCTTTAACACTATTGTTTTCATTAACAGCATAGTAAAATTTGGCAATTGTAACGCCGTGAAAATGTTTGCACTTCCGGGGAGGCATAAATTATAGGCTACATTTTTTAGCAGAGATTTTAGCAAACCTTCAACAAAAGGTATATTGCAAAACCAGCGCATATAAACACGTCTGGCTAGCATGAAGAGAGGAGGAAAGAAAGGAAAACATTAAAATGATGGGTGAAACAAGAAAAACAGTCACGTGCCGCCTATGACAAGAAATCCAACTGAAGTATCGATAAGGCTACAGATAGCCTGCTGGCGCATTGATTACCATATCTTGCAATCTCTGCCACTTCTACAGTTTCTCTTGTGAGGCCCGAGAGGTGAACATACATGACAGTCATTTGGTAGTACAGAGGATGACACGGGTTTCCCGAGACACATTTATTAGAATGGGCCGCCAGCTGGTCGTCGGTGGCAACGCTACTGACCTTGTTCTGGTGCTATTGTAAGCGAACGTTTAAGCATCTGCCAGTCTGGCCGATGTAGTGTCTGCCACACGACAGAGGAATTTTGTAGACAACGCTACGTCGGCATTTAACGAAGGCGTCTCTGTGCTTGATAGCGCAGATCGGTTTCAGCGCACGCGTGGCACAGCTCAACCTGCACAATGCCAAAAGCTTGTTAGGCGCCGTGAACCTACCTTGACCCCTGAACGTTGCCCAGCTTTCTTGAGGTTATGTGTGATTTTATGTATGTATGGCATAACAGCTATCTTTTGTTTGGCTCTTTGTTTGTCCAGAAAACTAAAGGATGGACAAAGGAAGAAGAGTCAAAGAAAAGATAGCTGGTATGCCATACATAAATAAAATCTCGCATAATCTCAAGAAAGTTGGGCAACGTTCAAGGATGGACAAAGGAAGAAGAGTCAAAGAAAAGATAGCTGGTATGCTATACATAAATAAAATCTCGCATAATCTCAAGAAAGTTGGGCAACGTTCAGGGGTCAAGGTCGGTTCACGGCGCCTAACAAGCTTTTGGCATTGTGCAGGTTGAGCTGTCCCACGCGTGCGCTGAAACCGATCTGCGCTATCAAGCACAGAGACGCCTTCGTTAAATGCCGACGTAGCGTTGTCTACAAAATTCCTCTGTCGTGTGGCAGACACTACATCGGCCAGACTGGCAGATGCTTAAACGTTCGCTTACAATAGCACCAGAACAAGGTCAGTAGCGTTGCCACCGACGGCCAGCAACTGGCCCATTGTAAAAAAATGTGTCTCGGGAAAACCCGTGTCATCCTCTGCACGACCAAACGACGGTCCTGTATTTTCACCGCTCGGGCCTGACAAGAAAAATTGTAGAAGCGACAGAGATTGCAAGATCTGGTGATCAAGGCGTCAGCAGGACGTCTGTAGCCTTATCGAAACTTGAGCTGGATTTCTTGTCATTGGCGGCACGTCACTGTTTTTCTTGCTTCGCCCATCGTCTTGATGTTTTTCTTTGCTTCCTCCTCTCTTCGTGCTAGCCAGACGTGTTTATGTGCGCTGGTTCTGCAATAAACATTTTGTTGAAAGTTAGCGCTTGTCCTGTCCACACCCCATCCTGTTTTTTGCAGCGCTTGTTTTCTGTGTGACTATCGGAGTTTTGTACTCATTTGGCTTGGCTCATCCTACAGGATCATCGTTTGCTTTGCCTCTTTAGCACATGGATACCACTACTTAAGCGCCACAATGGCGCGTGATTCAACACTTCTCCCTACTCATTCCACATTCTACTTAGCAAAGAATGGTATGGTGCTCCACGACTCGTGACTGCTACACTCTTCTAAGCACCGGGATTCATAGATTAAGATGCAGTTACAATTTTTATATTAGGATCCCTCGAGTAGACGGAACACGTTATGTGGAGGAGGACAACGGGGGCGGTGACGTCGGAACACAATGACAAATTTTTACGTTCTTCACCCTGGCCCTTTACACCAGACGTGCTCATAGTATTTAACTGACTTTATCCGATTTCCCTCCTTATCAAATAACTTTGTATTTGGCGCTCTTTGCCCATGTCGGCCTTGCGCCATTAAACTTAAACCATCATCATACTCGCGCCCCGCGGTCATCGCCATTAGTGTGGTGATCATCCTCATATACATGGTAAAGCAGACTAAGGACTTCTGTAGGCGGCGAACAGCTTTTATGCTTGTATCCGAATCAATTCCGTACACATAACACCTCTCAGTTTTTTAAATGCAGAGCATTTCAGTAACTCACGATGTCACCCGCGTTGACGTCCGTAGTCCGCACTGCACCCCTCCCTACTACATAAAAAAAAAATACTATCCGGCGCCCGGTTTCGCCCCCTCGACCCTGCGGGCGGAACGCAATGTACATGGTGCTCTACCCACTGCGCCACAAAGCCGACACAGAATGGGACGTTACGAACGCGCCTTATATCCTTGACTCATTCAAATTACTGCTGACGAGCGCTCTCTCGTCAGCAGTTGCCACAAGTGCAACAACATTAACGTAACGCAAACTACTTAACGTCGTGCGCCCCCGGAAACGCTCTGCATTTGATCGTGCCCCTCGCGAGGGGGATGTTTCACTGCGTCTTCTCTCGGTCGCGGGACCCGTGGTGCCATCTGGCGGAGGCGCGGCACAACTCGTAGCACTTTCTTTGAAAAAGCGCCTCGAAAGCGCTGCAAATATGAAATAGGGATGACGCGCTTTCGAGGCAATCCGCCGACGCGGCTGCTTTGTGTACAGACTCGGCGGCGAGCGTCCCGGGATTCTGGTGCCGACCGAACCCCATTTTCTAATTCCAGGAGCAGTGAGGCGTCAAGCAATGATGTGGGATCTTCAGATTTAAGTTAGGACGACGAAGCTCCGGTTCAGGTGCCTCGCACTTCAACAAGCGCTGGCAGGTAATTTCGTTGTGACTCCGCGCTGTATATATAAACAAAACGTGCTTCTTATCTGACGACTGCGGTTTTGATTTTGTCTTTGCCTCGTTCCTCGTAGGACATTCTGCTGCTCACGTTGTCCACCGGTTGGGAATCCTCCACCTCGCATGACCGGCGCAACACCTATCTCTGAATATGAGCTCAGATTTCTTTGGCGAGTTTGTAAATACTTGACGCTCCTTTATTACTCCTAAACTTTCTCCCGGCATAGCTTTTCTCAAAGCGTTTGTGAGTTGACTGAAAGTTTCTTTCAAAGTGCTTAGTAACATTGAAAGTTTCTATACCATATGCTCACCCATGAACTAAACATGGGCGTTAAGCATTGAGAAGCACTGACAACTTTTCCCAAATCTGACTTGTTCTCATGGTTTGTGGTAATCTGGGGATTTGTTATAGGTTTATTTTCTTATAAATAACTTGCGTGCAATAACCTCCTGTAATTGATGAGCGCTTTCACATTCCCCATCTTACGATTAAGAATTCTGTTGACGTTTATGTAAGGCGAGGGGTGACTTCAGAGTCCTCAGAAATTCTGAGGATAACTTTACAAGCTGTGCTCGCACAACATTGCCTCCATCCTTAAGCAGATACACACTTGCTTTCTTGACCCCGCCCCCCTGTCTTGCTCTCTCCCATATAAAGTTAGTTCTATCAGTGGGTAAAGTTCGATAACAGCGCTGAAATGGGACACAGAAAAAAAGTAGTGGAACCTCGAAGCGCATGCGAAGAGCTCGCCATATCATTTACAAGCATAGCAGAGGGCGGGAAGGCGCAGAGAGCGAGACGAAAGTTGCATACTGAAGAAATTCACGCAAATACTCAATTTTTTTCGTGCTGCTACGTGTACTAAACTTGTGTACCCCAAGCATGCTTATTGTAAAGGCGTAGAAGAAAAGAGAGCATGGGCTGAACGTAGCATCAGACGCGCCATTAACACTGGACTGTCATTGATTGCAGGCTTAGCCAATGACTTGTGACAGGTTTTCTGCCTCTAGGAATGACCCAAATGATTGGTCGGCACGATATAACTAAATTGTTTTTGTTTGAAGGCCCGACACCATGCACACCGCTTTTCACGGCGAAAGTAGGTGCCAAATCCAAGGCGAAGAGGAAAGAAAGGGGAGTGAATCCAAAACTGGCGCCGCATCTTTTCAAAGTGCTACGAGTTGTGCTGCGCCTCTGCCAGATGGCGCCACAGGTCCCGCGACCGAGAGAAGACGCAGTGAAACATCCCCCTCGCGAGGGGCACGATCAAATGCAGAGCATTTCCGGGGGCGCACGACGTTAAAGGGACAGACAACCAATTTTTGTAGCGTATATGTTCTCTAGCTCATATGAAAGCCAGCGTTTTATATAGCCCGGTAACAACAAGCAATTTTTAAACAAACTGGCGGAGATAATTTTAATTTGGCAGCAAACTTCCTAAAATCGGAAGGGTGGCGGTTCGTAGTGTCGAAACTTGACACTACAATATGTGTCCCTGTCACGTGACCTGCAAACTAGCAGCTACTGTAACTGCTGAAACGTTTATTTACGTATTGAAAACATTTTAACACAAGTATTTGTACAAGCTTAAATAGTATATGTATTTCTAAACATTACTTTGAAAATTCTAAAGACACGCCGCCCGCCGCCGCTGGGTTGCTCTCAGTGTGGCTAACTGAGCCACCATGCCCAGAATCAACGGCAGCGTTCAGTAACAGACCCAGCGAAGGAGCTTTGACGATTCTGTCTGAGTCAGGGGAATTTGTTCTGCCAAAATATTGGATTTCAGTCTCCAAATACGCCAACGGCCAGCTTAAAAAAAAAAAGTCGCGCCCGGGGAGAATCGAACTTCCCGTCTCCACAACGTGAAGCCAGATTCTACCTATCGTCTACCCCAACAGATGGCGCATTCGTGCAAAATGGACCCTTGCATTAAAAAAACACATAAAGGAACAGCAAACCTGCGATTCACACTTTTTTAGCTGGGAACAAGTTTTTAAATATCGTTTTTTATTTCGCATACAGACAAAAGTATGTTGCCGAGCTACTCTACATCATGGTTGCCAGCATTAGTTTTGGGAGGGACACATACGGCTCGTAGATCAGAAAATTCGATTTAAAAAGTTCTAGAGCGTTATCAGCAAAAACCGTTTCTCGTCAAGGTGCTTTAAGTGATGCCCTTTCATTTGGGATGTATACTCGACAAAATCGGTTGTCTGTCCCTTTAAGTAGTTTGCGTTACGGTAATGTTGTTGCACTTGTGGCAACTGCTGACGAGAGAGCGCGTCGTCAGCAGTAATTTGAATAAGTCAACGATATAAGGCGCGTTCGTAGTGTCCCATCCTGTGTCGGCTTTGTGGCGCAGTGGGTAGAGCACCATGTACATTGCATTCCGCCCGCAGGGTCGAGGGATCGGGGCGCCGGATAGTATTTTTTTTATATATAGTAGGGAGGGTGCGGACTACGGACGTCAACGAGGGGTGACATCGTGAGTTACTGAAATGCTGTGCATTTAAAAGGCGAGACGAGACTGGGCACTGTGTCCTGTCGCCCTTTTATGGCACCTCGTCTTTTACGTGCCTGGTCCCAGTCCAGTACAGTGCCCAGTCTCGTCTCGCCTTTTCTTTGTCCCGTCTAAGCGCCGATATCGAACTTTTAGTTATGCACCAGCAAGCCCGCATTAACGTCATTTTTAGTTCTATCAGCATCGTCTTCTCAGCACGCTTCGCTAAAGGGTCAAGTTACGCAACACCTTTCTTCTACTTTCGCCGATCCATTCCTGCTATTACTAGCGCTGCGGTATTCGTTCAGTGTACGTAATCCACCCAAAGCCAACGGCTGGTTTGGGCGCCAACGTGCAAGGACGCCGGTGGAATCGGAGGCGAGTTCAATGAAGTGAACTGTTATGCAGTGCTCACGCGAACGCGTTGGAGGCGGGCAGGGGCGCGTCTGCATGGAGCGAAGGTGTGCTTGACCCCGATGAGTCACTAGTGTCCGATTCACTGCCGTCGCCGCCGCCCGGAGACTGGTAGGGCAGCTCGAGCGCCCTGGCCATCAGGTCGGTGCAGTGGGCCACGCGAAAGTGGCCTGTCATGTGTATCATCAGCACGTCCGACGAGACAGTGGCGGACTCGTGGAAGACGTCCCGCGTGCACGTGCAGGCGTCGAAGGGCAGCTTCCACGAACCCCGGAAGTCAAGCACGCTCAGGAAGCACACCGACGACGAAGGCGAGATGGTGCCTACGTTATGACCGATGCCAAAGAGGATTAAAATGGGCAGGTTACTACGGGTGCGAATGAATTAAAATCCGGCCTCTGTTTTCTCCTCCTCTTTTCCCTCAAGGGTAGGAGGAAGGTGGGAACGGATGGACGCCGCCTGTGCCTGTGGTTGCTGGAGTTACACTCGCGCATATCCGAGTGAGTGATAACGGGAGCGAACTAATTGAAATGACCTGTGTCGAGTTCCCAACGAAGGCTTTGAGTTCAGTGTAACTTATTGAGGTTCAACTTCTCTGCGTTGATCCGGCAGGCTTGTTAGGCGACAGGGGTCCTTCCCAATTCTCTCCATTACGTGCCGGTGTGTAATGGAAGCATGGAGGCCACTTCCCAAGCAATTTAACTACTCTCGCGGTCATGGCGTCTCACTTCGGGTGAATATTGGTGTCACGATCTCGCTCCTCGGTCCACCCCTAACGCAAAGAGTTGAGAAAAGATCGGTGCACCACATGATGAGTAACATCCTTTGTCACTGTTGGCGCTGCATCTGTATCGTCACGCTCGTACGAAATGAAATGAAGGCGTTTCTGCACGCCCCCACTCGCTTCCCGTTCAGCTAGCTCCTTACGCTGGGCGAAATAAGGATGTAGTAAACGTGGATGTAACGAAGTTGACAAAAATTCCCAAGTTTTCATTACATGCAGGTTTCGAGGTAAGGCTCGAGTCAATGAATCATAAACGAAATTGGGGCACTAGACGTCAGTGACGGTGAGCAAGGATTTATTTCAGAGTGAAAAATTGCGCGGTTTTTGCATGAGCCTAGTCACAACACGGCACTCCAAAGAAGCACCTAACGTAAAGTACCACTTTTGCCTTTTGACACTTTTCGGTTGCCTTAACGCGTTTCAAGGACCAAACGTATGCTGAAGGGGTGCCTTTTCGCAAACTTGATGCTCTCCTCCGCAATCAAAAGTGCTGTAGCGGGTTGTCACATTCTTCTTTCTCACCGGCAAAGACGGCATTTAAAATTGCGAGCTTGTCTTGAAATGACAAGACTTCTCGTTTTCTGCCAGCGGAACTCATCACCGACGAAACCGACACCACAGATAGCTGTGGAGACGCACGACTGCACGCCGACAGGCAGGCCGAGCATCTCATCGACAGCACACTCAAACGTGGCATCGTGTGGTAGTTTGCTTTGCGTCCGAAATTTGCCAACTTAGTACATTTTGGCAACCGATTTTTCACAAAAAATGAGCAAACAACAATGGCTTATCAGACTAGAGAATTCGTAACATCGAGGTTAAATGTCCCAATGCCTTCGTTACATAGAGGGCGCAACACATGGATTTCAATGGGCTGGAAATGGGGAATCGAAAAACTCCATTAAATCCAGGTATTGGTTACATGAGCTTCGTTACATCCAGGTTTAACTGTATAACATCGTTTTCCCGCTTTAATAGCGCCCTCTCCTCATTAAGGGGTCATGTAGACGAAATACAAGGTTGGGTAATTAAAAAGATAGCTTCGTCTTGATAACAACAATGCCATTTTGTGACAATCTTCAAAGAAATGATGGAGATATTAGGGAAAACAGATGCAGCTGTGGTGAATCCACAGCCACTTTCTGTGACCGTCACAGAATATTGTTTGTGCGATTGGCGGTCACTGATCTAAGCCACGACATAAAATATGTCCGAGTGATTGCAGCGGGGTTTCTTGTTTCGTTTGTTCTCATCACGTGAATGCTGAGGTGCGGTTACGAATGTAAAATTATTTTTTAGTGATGGCCCATAATGCGTCACTCCTACCCATAACACGTCAGTATAGCGCGAAATTTGAAAGTTTTTTCAGCATTTTCTCGGTTTTCTCAGTTAAAAAGTCTTTCGTGGCTGGGATGGAGCTCAGTGAGTTACCAGAAGCTAGCTCTTTCAAATTAAATGATGTTGTATTTTATCGTCTCTACCCATTAAGCCATCGAGGTTAAGTAGTAGCGCGGCGTGCAACCGTGCAGCCCCAATTAACACTCGTGAGTCGCAGAATCACGTCCGCTCTGCGTTTGCTCGGGTTTTTCTCATAGTGGGATGAGTGGCCCCAGGAGTGATGCGCAAGAAAGGGATCGGCGCCATACGCTCCTCACGGCACGCCTTTGGGACTTTAATCACTAACCAGCTTTAGTGAGGGCAGAGGGACAAGGGACAGTTATGAACACCGGAGCTACGCTTCCCGTCTTCATTGCTTTCTTCACTTTATAGTGGACCCACCCGTAAGGGTGCCATAGTTCATGATGACAGTCTGTCGATGGTCAACCCTCTGGAAAACAGGTTGAGTAGCATTGTAGTCTCGCGGGGACTTGCAGTCCGGGCTGAAACGAATCGTGGTTGACTTTTCAAGAGCGCTCGACCCATTGCCACTCCTACAAGGCCCCTTTCCATCGTAATTCGTAAACTGCCGTCTTCTTCGTTCGTTTCTTCCAACACCTTCAACGGCGTGCTATCAGCTTTTATCCTACCCACAAATTATTTGGTGGAACTTGTGGCGCGTTATTATGAGTTCTTGATGGTGCTTGAAAACAAGGAGGAAAGAAATAGGTTTAAGGTTGAATCACGTTCGACTTGATTGAAACTGCTCGGGTATAAGCTCGGTGACAATGAATATGTTAAGCTAAGGAGACAATTTTCTCGTGTTGCACACCTAGGTGACTTCACTGTTTGCAATTTATCATTGCGCGTGTGAGATTCAAGAATTTTTGCCTGAGTGCCGTAAAAGCTTGCAGGCAGCACAGAAAACTAAATGAACGCGATTAAACTAAATACGTTTAGTGGTAAATAGACACGCACACAGGGAAGCGTAGAAATACAGGGCTTACCGCCCATTGGTATTGTTCGCAAAAAGTACCCGAAAATGTAGAGTACGCCTGACCAGCGCAGTAGCCGCCCACAAATTTCCAGTGCAACGTACTTGGTGTTGAAACCACGAACGAGCGGCTAATGGCTCTGCCGACGTGCCAAGAGGCGTACGGAGAATTTATTCAGATATTGGAAGGAATGCTTTTTGAAAGTAGGATAGGTAAGTATATACTGGCACTATTCGCTTGAATAACGCTATAGGCGGACCAACGGCATCACTTCGCCGCAAGGAAATTTCATATAGGCCATAGTGGGTGATATTCCTCAAACTACCGCTCTTAGGAACACGCACTTTCCGGAAGAAACAAGTACAACGAATAGCAGCACCTGCTGTGGATTGAATGGGATCATGAATGATTCAATCGAGGTTGAAAGTTATAGGGGTGTGCATTCTTCTAGTTGTGTTGCCTATGACGGAATCGCGAGTATACAGGTTGGTAGCATAACCGAGTGATGACTTGGAAGACGCGCCAAGACCCACCTTTCGGCATGATCTCGTCGGCGTCGAACGCACTGGCGATTAGGCGCCCGTAGCTGTCGATCTCGGCCCGGCTCTTCTCGGCGTTCTCGGCGAAGTCCCAGCGAAAGCGGTCCAGGCGCACTGGTTCTTCCTCCCCCTCTTCGATTCGCGAGGTGTCCATGGTGGCCACCTTCTCGTCGTGGTGGATGCTGTTCAAGTACGCCATGTCGAATATCTTGCGACCGTCGGTGGGATCCCGGCTCGGCATATCTCGGTCGCGGTTGATGAAGTACGCACTCACCTGCATGCGAAATCACGAATATCTTTTGCTTAAAGGGGCCATGCAGGCGGAATACAAGTTTGGTCGGTTAAAAAGAATGCTTTGTCCCAGTAACTTGATACCAGTTCTGTTGAGAAGTTCAAACAAATGATCGGGGTATAAAGGATAACAGATGAAGCAGTGGTGACTTCCCCAGCAACTTTCGGTGGCATTTCTATTTTCTATGACCCCTCAGAACCTTGTCTGTGCGATCGATGTCCGTCAACCTATACCACCACACACATAAAAAAATTCCCCCGCATTTCCCCGAAGGGGAGTATGAGGAAGTGCGAAGCACGGGGTGATGCTATGAGGGGGAGTTTGTTGAAGTTTGGTGGCATTTTGCCCGTTAGTTACATTAACACCCCCTCGTGATCACGTTCGGCTTAACATGTCTCGTTTGACCCTCTGCGGAAATCTTGGTGAATTAACGTGTATGTTCGAGAGATGTTCGAGAGGGAATGTAATCACGCACACACACACGCACGACGAAGACGCGCGCGCGACTACAGGAGCCGAGCGAGAGAGCACGCGCGAGCCGACCCACGGAGGTCTGGCCGTTTATTGCTGCATATATAGGGGAGTGTGCCGCGCCGAGCCAGGCGACTGAGAGAGAGTAGGCGCGGGGCGAGCGCGGCGAGCGAAGGGGAGAGGGCAGCGAACGCGCGCAACGGCGCAGCGGCAGCCGAGCGAGGGGAGAGGAGGCGCGAGCGCGTGACGTCACGGCGCGCGGAAGGGGAGGGAGGCGCGAGCGCGTGACGTCACGGCGAGACGCGCGCCATCACATGGTGTAGTGACGTCACTGCGCCGTTGCTATGGACGCCTTCCCTCCGCTACCGCGCCGTTGCTAAGGAGAGGAGGGCGCGATAACACCTGCGGGCGACGGACGGCGGTGGAAGGAGTAGGTCCGACTAAGAAGTGCTTCGCACTTAAAAACATGACTGGACGATTGTAGAGGGCTTGTACTTCCGTTTGATCGTGTCACTCTAACGTGAAGGTGCAGCTATTACACTGATAAAAATGTTTTTGGTGTGGGCCCATCAAGCACCACTCCTGCCAACATTACTTCACTGTGTGGCGAAATTTGAAAGTTTTTCAATATTGCTACCGTTCCTTAAGTTAAAACAGCGTCTTTCGTGGTCTGAATATAGCTGACAGAGCTACCAATGGAAAGTTGTTTCAAACTGACCAAAGTTTTAAGCTGTACTTGCGGACCCTCTGAAGGGACCACGGATAATTAGTAATGTACTATTATGAGCAATATGAAAGGGAACACAGGAACGCGTGGCAAACAGCCTCGAAACAGACTCGGAGCGATACGCGGATGGCGCTGTGAAAATGAAAGGGGGAAGGAGGGCGCTCTTCCACTAACTGTTGGCACTCCCACCACGATGGGATTTCTACAAAGCAGCAGCTAACGTCATTTCGACGATAATATGGTATCGTCCGACAGCCGATAAGACGCACAGCGGGAATGGGAACAGTTGTTAGAACAGCGTCCCCCTTTCCACTTTGTTTCCAACGGCGGCCGCTGCGCATCACGCATATCTGGGTCTGAGGGTGTTTTCTATGCGTTTCCGTGTTCCCTTTCATATTGCTCATAATAGTACAGTCTCAAAAGTGTACAGTCTCAAAAGTATCCTGTAATGTACACTGTAAGAACTGTCTTTTGGCAATTTTCGAGGCTACTTATTAGAGCAAACCGTTAGCAGTTGGCGATTTTACTAACTTGCTAGTTGTCGTAATGTCTTAGCAGCTTGAAACATAGTCCGGCCACGACCAACAGCTGCATCACCTTTAATTTTGAAAGAAACCTGTTATAGATCAATTCCCCAGACCTAATGCGGGGGGATTAGAAATAGTCCGCTCAAAAGGCTATACAGACGAACCCCGTTATAAAGTTTTGAGGCAACAAATTAGGCCGTATATCTGATATTCGCCGTAACATTTGAGGTAAACATCGAGTGTCATAAATCGGCAATCTGGATCGCGCAACAATCCTAGATAAAAACACATTGTTCTAGGCTTTTAACCCACTATAAACGAGGTAATCCTTATCTGTCTCCTTGTGGCATTTCAACCTAAACAGACCGGAACCTGAGATCGCGAAATTACAACAGAACAAAGCTCGATCGGCGAGACAGGCCTGCGTTCTTATTTACTTGAAAGAGGATGTGGCCTTCGCTTGGTTGCTTTTCACAGTCTGAAAGATACGAAGTTTTTCTTCTATGTGTGCAGTATTTCAAGCTGCTAAAAATGGTTGTTTTGTCCCACTTTTTTTTAAATTTTGCGTTCAATATGCAAGCTCTCGAGTTTTGAGCCTCGCGGAAGCCAAATATTTGTTCGTTATAGCCGATCTCGCGCGGCTCTCGAGGTTTTGGTTTCGTTATAAAAAGAATAAGTATCGTTGAAATGAAGCGGGACCAAACAAACTTTGTATTTAGTTAGTTATATCCGATAATTTGCTATATTAGTGTTCGATATATCGGATGTGAACTTCGTTATAAGGAATATGTTTCCCATGTATTTCCGTAACTGAAATATTTTTGTTCGATATATAGCATAATTCGCTCTATCCGGGTTCGTTATAGCCGGGTTTGACTGTATTTAGTTCGTTATATCCGATAATTCGCTATATTAGTGATCGGTATAACGAGGTTCGACTGTACTGTGTTCACCAACTGTCCCTTTAATGCAAATGTGTCTCGGCGGCTCTTTGCATCAAGTAACGCTCGGGACTTCATACCGCAGGCAGTAGAGAATGACAGTATACAACGACATGCATTGTTCGTTGGAAATTTCCTCTCGGTGTTCCCTACGGCTTCCGCGAGAACTTGTAAATGCGGATGCGGTCAAAGCGGACGCAATACCCCTTCTTGGTGCTTGTAGAACGCCAGGGAAATGTTGCTTTAAACGTTAGCCGTGTATCTGCTCGCTCCGCTGCAGACGTCGTCAAAAGACGATGCCTACTGCCGCCCCTCCCACGTAAACGCCTCCCTTCTCTCTTCCGCCCACCTCTCCTGCTCTTCGCCTCCCTTTCCAACCCTCCCCACGATAAGCACAGAGGAGGTGCGCGAAAGTCAATTCAACTTTCCCGCGTTCCACTGCTTGTGCTGGAATCAGTTGTTACTGTTAAACATGGAACCCTGCCATGAAGTCCGGGCTCGGGCGAGCGCTGTTTGTATTTTCGGCTGAAAACACTTTGCTCAAGGCGTATTTTCTTATTTCGTATCGCGAAAATTATGCAGCCATGCACGTGTATTTAATCCGAACACTGCGAACAGCACTTATGCATTGACGTATTGCCTAAAAAATGCCGAAAGCTTTCTTTTTCCTGAATCGTGTTGACTAGTAGGAAGTGTGTTTCTGCAAGTAGTGGTTTGGAAAATTTTTTGCCTACACCATCATCATCATCACACTAATCATCATCATCAACAACTACAACAACAACCTAGTGAGGTCCACTGCAGGGCGAATACCATCTTCCACTGACTTCGAACCCCTCCTGGCTTGCGCCACTCGAGTCCACTGTCGGCCACCTAATCTCCGTATTTCATCCTTCCATCGTGTTATTGGCCTTGCCCTTATTCTAGAACAGTCTCTTCGTATCCGCTCTGTTACTCTAATTGTCCACCGGTTGTCGGTTCGTGTCACTACATGGTCAGCCCAAGTCCATTCATTTTTAAAATTTTGAGCTATGATATCTCCCACTCTAGTTTTTTCCCTGATCCAGGTAGCTCGTTTCATGTCCTTGAGTGTTACTCCTATCACTATTCGTTCCATGACCCGTTGAGCCGATCTAAGTTTGCTTTCCAGTTGTTTAGTAAGGCGCCAAGTTTCAGCTTCGTATGTCATCCCAGGCACTATGCACTGGTTGTATGCATTTCTTCTGAGTGATAGAGGTAGCTTACTTTGCATTATTTGCAGTGCTTGCCGAATGCTCCCCAGCTCATACCTATCTTGCGCCGGATTTCTCGTCAGTGGTCGGTGTCAGCAGTAACCATATCGCTTATATAAACACGTTGCCTATATAAACCTGTCGTTCAAGAATTCGCTTAACTCTTGTTGGAAGGCTGAATCGAGGGGCAGACTGACAGGCGTACTTACGGACAGCGAGATATTTCCGGGTTTAAGTAGCCCGATAGAAAGACGATCGTGTTTAGTAGGCGTCGTTGCGGGGGATGTACTCACGCGGCTTCCGGGCGGCACGCGCAGCGCTGCAGCGATCTGCGCAGCCGCATCTCCGCTGGCGCCCACCATGAGCTCTTCCAGGGCGCTGGCCACGGCGTACGGCGAGAGGACCACGTTGCCGTCGGCGGCTCCCGAGCGACGCACCTGCCGGAGCAGTTCCACACCCAGCTGGACGATGCCGCGGGTCACAACCGTTTCGAAGTCCGACTTCAGGCTCGGAGGCGCCCTGCGGGAACGCCCATGCTTGTACCAATGTCGAAAGCGTTGACAGCGAACACTAGGGGAACATGCATCTTATGTTATCGTACAATACCTGGGCAAGGCTCAAAGCGCAAATGTTCCCCGCCGAGCGAAGTTCCTACGTGCCTTCTTCGTGCGTAGGTAATTGTCTCACCGTCACCGGTCATCGTCATCACTCTTTCAGTAGGCAGCATGGGAGAAACTCCCCAATAGCCTAGCCTTTGACAATGAATATTTCTCTTGCCTGTCCTGCCATCTAAAATTATTTGGTAATATAACAATGACTTCCTCCTGCAGGGGCTTGCACCCAGCGCAGCGGCATTTAGAATAGCCGGTATTGGTTCATGTCTGGGCACTTGCGCAACGCGGACTAAGCAGTGGCAGCCGACGCGTGGCGTAGGAGCTGCTAAAGTGTCTTTTCATGGCAGTGGCGTAGCCAGAAGTATATTTCGGGGTCTGTTATACGACACCGAAATAAACAAATAAAATAATTGGAGCAGCTTGCCCTAGTGGTGGAATTCTGGAGAAACAGCAGACTTGGGGGCCCCTCTCCATTCAGCCCCTGTAGTTCACCTCACATGGACTCTGATTTTGCCCCTGAAAGTTCTGCATGATTTGCCGGCCGGTATCGTTTTGTCTGCAGGCTTTGATACCTTTCCCAAAGTGAACCGCGTTAGCAGGCGCATGAACCGGCGGCAACCTGCAGCTTCGCGAGCTCGGCGTCGGCGCGACCGTTGCTGTGCTTCCGAAACACATGCACCCGACTTAGAATGCTGGCTGCAGGCGACACCACGCACGCCTTCTTACAGCGAGGTATGCTACAGGCCCTGAAGCATGTATACACGGACGCCGTAAGGTACCGCTTGCGAAATGCACATACGGCTGCGGTAGTCAGGGCGAATGGCTACACACTGGCTACAGCAACATTTCTTACTGGTTCTACAAGTACAGCTGAAGAAGCGGAAACTTCAAAGCGCACAAAAAACGGGGACAAAGAGGAACGACACACACAAACGCTTGTGTGTGTCGCTCCTCTTTGTCCCCATTTTTTGTGCACTTTGAAGTTTTCGATCGTGCACAAACTAGCCCAACTTGCGGTATTGCTGAAGAAGCGGCCATTGCCTTAGCAGTGGTGCAGCCCCGACCTCCAACGTACCGTGCTCACCGACTCAAAGATATCCTGTCGACGGTTTGCAACAGGGAATATTACCGGCCTTGTCGCGTCGACCATCCTCCAACAACGACCAGAACTGCCACAGACCCGATTCTATGGATCCCATCCCATGCGTCACATCAGAGAGAGGTGGTATATGGAACTACCCGCGACCTTACCCAGCGGGAATTGCCAGGAGGGGAAGAAGACGAACCACTTAGCAGCCCTCCGGTCCTGCACTCCCTGTCACAAAACTACTTTGACATCCTTCATCACTACCCAGCTTCCCGCATGGGCCTGCCGCTCCCACATCCATCCTATAGGTGTGGTCGACGCACACATTGACCACCACTCCAGACGGAGACTTACCACAACCACACACCTTTGAGCAATGGGAGAGCTTGCTAAGCAGTGGCCAGCTCGCGCGGATCAGAAGTTTATTGTGACGCCTGCCCGGGCGGTGGCAATACAGCGTGGACTACCGGAATAGAAGGTCCACCCACCGCCTACGGTAGCAATCAATGCAATAATAATACAAAACGCTTCAAATGCAATACAATCCAACTTGAGCGTCGAAAGCACGTGGACAAGCGAAGAGCAGAGCACGCGAAGATCAGGCCATGAACGATGGGCACAGTGCTCTCGAAGGTCGAGTTGGAAGATGCCGGGCGTTCGTCTCGAGGCGCACCCTCACGTGCGCTCTCTATTTTTATTGTATTTTTTGTGAGCTCCTCACATGGCGCAAGCCCACGCACAAGCCCTGACGAAGCCGGGCGCTCCTCACAAGAGGCACGCCCGCGTGCGCTCGGTATTTCTTCTGGTATTTTTTAGGCGAATGCGGACGGACCAAGAGTTCTCATTAAAAGAAAGAGTCTGTGCTTGACGCCCGCACAATATATTTGTCATTTTCTGCATGAATAATTTTTGGAAGGCGTTCTGACGCTGAAACACCACCCATGGCTACACCTCGGTTGCAGGGCATATGAACTGAAAGAATGCGTGGCAAAGGCGCGAGCGGTGTAACAGGAGGGGCTTTGTAGCAAGCCCGCACTGAATGTCTTCGTTCCCGCGTGAACTTTGCGAGCATTCAAACACGTCTCGCCCTGCACTCCTTAGAGCAGCTTACCGACAAGTGAACCAACCAAACTATCAGTGAGTTAACACAGTTTTCTGGTAGTGTATCCTGGACACTGATTTCCTTGAGTAGCTACACACGTCGTTTTGCGATACCGAAAGGGCGCAGCTCTTGCTGATATTGAAGGTTGTTGCAAGTGAAACTGCGCCACGCTAGCCCGAATTCTCACTGCTGCGATAGGTTGGACGGTGGTAGACCCGCCTCCAACCTGACTTTATCTAAGAGACTTGAAAGTTTTGCCTCCGGCTAGAGCGAAAAGCAGCGTCTATAGAAGGTGTTGTGCTGTGTAATTAAGTTATGTTCATGCCCCCAGGAGGAGCACAGTGCTAAGGTGGCCAATTTCCATTGTCATCATCAGTAACCGCTAGCGTGTAACAACAATAAAGGCTCTCTTTTCCGTGGTACGGAGGGCGTCTGCACCTCTCTGCCACGTATGGTGACTCGGTGGGCGTCGGATACAACATAATGGCGACGAGGTAACCCTTTTCGGCTGTGGGTGGAGCGCCACGTCAGTACTCAACTACGGCATACTGCAATTTTCTTCAATGGCACTGACGCCGCCACCATCGTTTCTATCGACACCGGGAAAGCCCGCTATACCAGGGACGCAATGGCGCCGGCTGTTAGAGAACTATACGTTTTTTTTCTACCTCGTAGCGTCGGCAAGCGACGCGTACCTGCTACCATGCCGCAAGGCACTCCTACATTTCCTGGGGGTCGAGGGGACAACGAATATACTACATGCTACCAGAGAAGCAACCTACGGAGGACGACGGCGAATTCAAGACTGCTCTGCAGACGCTCGAGGCCTACTACGAAGCAAGTACTAACGTTGTCATTGAACGCCAGCGTTTTCGTCAAGGCGTTAAGTTGCCGGGCGGGGCCGTGGACATGTTTTGTTTCTGCGCTGCGAGAACTTTCACTTGCCTGCGCCTTTAATGACAGGGCCGACGAGTTCATACGCGACGAACTCGTAGCAAAGACGAGCGACCCCGTACTTCGGGAGCGGCCTACTTTGGAAGTCTCCTCATTGACGTTGGACAGGGCCCTCACAATTCCTCGAAGTATCGAAGAAGCCTCAAAATATTCCAAGGAGATGTCTTCTGCTAGCCCTGTAGGGTACGTGCAAAAAGTGGATAAGCGTTTGGCGTGTTGGGGAAAGACTATCCCACCGCTGCCACCACTGTTGGGAAATGACTATCCCACCGCTGCCACCACTGTTGGGAAGTTGCTATCCCAGGGCGGTCGCCAGTTTTGTGACTCGCCTTCCTGCTCGTCACCGATGTTGGGAATCAGCCATCCCACCGCTGCCACCACTGTTGCGACTGGCCACCCGAGCGCAGTCACCGGTTGTAGCAATGTTTGCCTTGCTCCGTCCGCTATCGACGCGGCGCAGAGCAGAGCGACGAAGTCCTCGAGCCGACGAAGAGTTGAAATAACATTTATATACAAGTATTTACAGGGTAAGCAAACGTTACATCATTCGCACAAAGGCGACAGCACCCTTTCACTCGGTGCTTCCGAAGAGACTGGTGCCGGAGAGAAGCCGCCCGAAGCATGCCGACGATGAGAGCCTCCGGGCTTCTTTATAGCCCGGGAAGTTCGTTGGGGCCCCGAGAAGTTCAAATAGCTCCAATCAGAGCTCTCGCTGCCTGAAGTTTGAATTCCGACGAATGGTAGCGAAGCGGTGAGTCAGCTGCGCCGCCGATGGGGAAAGGGAGGGCGACGCCACCACCGTCTGCGTGACCTCGCCTCCGGGCGTAGCGACATGCCCTTGCTTGGTCGTTCGCCGATGCGGGATTCGGCCGCGCCGCAGCGTCCTGGGATGCCGGGGATTCGGCCGCGCCGCAGCGTTTCGAGATGCAGGATTCGGGCCGCCGCCGCAGCGACGAAAGGGAGAGGCGTGACTCAGCCTCGCTGTCGGCGCGTCGCCTCGTGCAACGCCTTTGGGCCAGGTCGATCTGGCACAACAGGCGCCAGGGCCAGCCGAACGTGCCTCGTCAGGACAAAACAGGAGGACTTGCTTTCGCTGCGGCTGTGCGAAACACTTATCGAATTCTAGTGTTTGTAATGAAGTAACAAGACCTGCAACAATTGTGGCAAGGTAGGCCATTTCGAGAGAGTCTGTCGTAGCGAGAAGCATAGCAAACAGATCCCTCGCTGTGCAAAAGTCCAGAACTGCGATCCAACAGCTTTCAGCGTACTACAACTTAACGGGGAACAGAGCATTGGAGTGCGCATACAAGTACAGGTTCAAGAAACGCCCGTCGATTTTCTCGTGGACACGGGTTCTGCAGTTTCAATTCTTGCTGCTGACACGTACAGCAAACTGAGGCCTCCACCACCACTCCAGCCAACATCGGCGACATTGCTCGATTTTTCACGCAGTAAAATCAACATGCAAGGATGCTTTGCCACTCCAGTCTAGTATAGGGACCGGCAATGCTCAACTCCTGTTCTACGTGGTACCACAAGGCACAGATCTCCTGGGCATCGACGCCATCAACACACTGCAACTACAGATAAATGGGTACGTCACTGAGCTGCTTCCACACTTCGTGTAAACCGGAAGGGCTCTCTCCTGACCTGCTATCCCAGTTATCTGGCGCGTTTGACGGCAATTTGGGTCTTGCAAAGGGTTTCGTGCATAAAGTCAGGATACGTAAGGAGGTTGCTCCTGTAAGCGCTAAACTACGACGCTTGCCTTTTGCGGTGAAGGAATCTGTGGAAGCTGAACTGGATCGGCCTAGAACAGGCAGATGTGATTGAGAAAATTACAGTGCCCTTTCGTATTCCCAATAGTTGTAACGAAGAAAAAGAACGGGAAAAACAAGGATATGTGTGCACCTGTGGGAACCTAACAAAGCGATCATTGTGGACTCATTTCCCCTGCCCCACACAGAAGAGTTGCTGCACAAGTTACATGGTGCAAAGTTATTTTCAAGACTGGATTTGACCTCTGCCTATCATCAAGTGATACTTAGCCCAGACAGCAAGGACCTGACTGCTTTCATCACAGAGCATGGGCTGTACAGGTACAAGCGTGTCTGTTTTGGACTCGCTTCGGCACCAGCTTCTTCCAGAGAATGATGGACTGCAATCTTGCAAGGCTGTAAAAATACTCTCTGCTACATTGACGACATTGTTTGTGTTTGGGTGCACAAAACAAGAGCATGACGCCTGCCTTCGGCAGGTTGTTGAAGTGCATGTCCCATGCTGGGCTAAAACTGAATGAAAGTGCATTTTTGGAGTGAAGGAGCTTGACATTTTGGGTCCACAGAGTGACCGAAGAAGGAGTTCACCCACTCGTGAGCAATGTAGAGGCCATCCAGAACAGTTCCAGCCCCCCCAAATGTAAGCAACATTGCGCTCTTTCCTTGGCATGGTTGGGTATTATGCAAAATTCATACCACACTATGCTAACCTCTTTGAGCCTCTACAACAGCTCTTACGGAAGGGAGTAGGTTTCACTTGGACGCCGGAAAGGCAAGCCTGTTTTGACCAGCTGAAGCTCCTCTTGGCAAGTAACTGCTTACAGCTTTTTGACCCTGCTCTGGAAATAGTGGTTACAACAGATGCTTCTGGCATTGGCATAGGAGTTGTACTCCAGGAACAGAAGGGTGATGACCTGCATACCATTGCTTTTGCATCAAGGCGCCTAACACCGGCTGAAGCCAAGTACTCGGTAGGCCAACTGGAAGCACTAGCCTGCATGTGGGCATGTGAGCATTGGAAAAGGTACCTTTGGGGCCGGCACTTCACGTTACGCACGGACCACCAGGCACTGGCGACGCTGCTCGGTGCAAATGGAGCGGGCCGTCAGCCTTTCAGGATTGCCAGATGGCATGCCAGACTGCTGGCAAACAATACACAATAGAATACAACAAGGGCACTGCAAACACTGTCGCAGATGTCCTTTCCCGGTTACCGCAGGACAAAAAGGGAGCCTGTACGAAGCCGGAAGATGTTGTTTGCTTTGTTTCTTCGTGTTTAACTCACGAGGAATTCGTAACCGCAACTGCGCAGGATTCTGTACTTTGCCAAGTGATGCAGTGGACAACTTCCAGGTGGCCATCAGCCAAGACGCTGCCTCCGGAAGCAATGCCTTTCTACAGGGTTCGGGACAAACTCTCAGTGATGAAGGACCTGCTGCTTCGAGGGGACAGTTCGTGGTACCTTCTTCGTTGGTGAGCAGACTTCTGGGTATAGCCAATGAATCACACCCAGGCATCACGCGTACAAAGCAACGGCTCCGAGAAAAATACTGGTGGCCTGGCATGAGTATAAGCACGTGGAACAGTTGATAAAGTCTTGTGACGTTTGTCAGTCTGTTGACAAATCAGCAAAGCCAGTTGCGCCGCTAATGCAGCCGGTACCATTTCCTTCAGCAATTTGGGAGAAGATAGGCATCGACATCGTTGGTCCTTTCGCAAGGGCTCCTCAGGACTGTCGTTTTACCATTACTTTAGTAGATTACTTCAGCAAGTGGCCAGAAGTAGGGTTCACCTCTAACGTCACTTCAGCGACGACGATGTCTTTTCTGCGGAGTATATTTAGCCATGAAGGCTATCCGAAGGAGATAGTGAGTGACCATGGAACCACAATTTACTTCCGTCGAGTTTGAAGAATTCTTGCGCTATAAAGGTATCCACCACACATACTCTGCAGTCTATCATCCACAATCAAATGGACAAATGGAACGCTTTAATCGTGTGTTAGAGGACTACGTTCAGGTGTGTCCGGAGGAACACCGCCCACTAAAGGAGGCTGTCACGGAGTACCTTGGGATCTACCGCTGCACCCCGCATGCAACTACGGGCCAGAAACCTTCTGTCACCCAAGCATACAGTTTCATACTAATATATACTAGAGGGAAATCTGGTGCCACTGTCTAGGGGAGCCGCGCTTCAGCGAGCGTTCCGTCATGTACCCGGCAGGTACGTTCCACTTGTCCTTGGCATGGCTCATGAACAAGCTGAAACGTTGGCTCTGGCTGCAAAAAAAAAAACAACAATATTACCGTAAATGGTTCATAAAATTTCTTTTGTTATGATGAAATTGAAACTGCAAAATGTCAGTAGTTTTTTAGGAGCTTAATGTAGGATGAACAAGAAAAAAATGTTACTTTTTTTTCGTTGATTTTGTTTTCGAGACAAAAAAGCAGCCGTATGGCTAGCTAAGCCAAGCAGGCGAGGAACGTCGCTTGCAGCGATGGCGCCATCCACGGCGGCCCGCGACTGCAGCGACAGACTTCCCTCTAGTATATATTAGTATAAAACTCTATGCACCCAAGGACCAGGCTCGATCTCGCTGCAGGACCGACTGGAAGTATTCCTGAGGTGGAAGCGGTGGAGCTTCAAGTCGTCAAGCAAAGGATAACTCGGAAACAGCTTGCAAACAAACATTATACGGATCGACGTCGTGCAGACAAACATTCGTCATTGAGTGCAGGACAAGTAGTTCGGATTAAGCTACCGGGACATCGGCCAAATGGTTCCCCGTCATATTCACCTCCTTTCACCGTAGTCCGGCCCCAACATGAGGACACGTACGAGCTGAGCGACGGTCGCGTTTGGAATCGCGAGCGGCTGACATACACTGCAGCCTGGAATCCTGACAAGGATGCAACCTGCGTTTCCCCCGGGACTTCCGGCTCCACAGCAGCACAGGCCCCGAGTACCCAGATGTTCAAACGACTTACTACCCCGGCCAGCACCAAGAGAACGGCAGTTCTAACTTCAACTGGAAGTGCTGGTGTGCCGAGTCGAGTGTTGATGTCACCGTCATGAGTGCACCAAGGAACGTGTTCGGTGGTGGGACTGAGGCAAGTGCTGAAAGTGAGGCTCCACGGCGATCCGCCAGAGACCGACGCAAGCCTGCGTGGCTTGCCCAATATGACTTACGAGACATTGCAGTGAATGCGTGCTGCCCCTTTTTGGGAAGAGGGTATGTGGTGTTGTGTAATTTAGTTATGTTCATGCCACCAGGGGGGCACAGTGCTAAGGTGGCCGATTTCCACTGTCATCATCAGTAACCGCAACCCGGTTATAAATAGCGTGTAACAACAATAAAGGCTCTCTTTTCCGTGGGTACGAGGCGGCGTCTGCATCCCTCTGCCACGTATGGTGACTCGGTGGGCGTCGGGTACAACCGAAGCGCATGTAGCAAGTTCTTTCTGCAGCTGTATTCACGAAAAGCGTTGGCGAGCCAGGAAGGCTCCTCATCATAGCTCGTAATACGTTCTGGCATCAACGTTCTGGAATGACAGTGCTGGGAGAATTGCACTGTGTTTGAATTATGTTTGGACACACTGTAGCAGCCCGAACATGCACATGAAGGTTTGCGGGCAATCATAAAGTGTTCGCAGAACCCGAGCGGCCACTTACCACACTTGAGTCAGTCGCCTGCTCTCGTCCGGAAGGGCGGTGACGCTTTTTCGGGATAAATATTCATAAAAGGCCTTCGTCTTGTTCCTCCTCAACGAAGCCGACAAGCTTCCCGAGATGACGCTTGCGGTTGGTGAGACGCCCCTCGATGGGCTGTCCGACGCTTCGGGCTTGGCGGCGGAGGGCCGGCTCCCCTGCTGCCCCATGCTTCTTACTCGGGCCTCTGCTCTTCTTCTACTTCTACTTGGTTGGATCGTTACATCATGGGCAATACCCACGCGGGGGATTGGCCAGGAAGCTTCCTGTAATGATTAGGCTGTGACCCGTTTTATTTTAGAGAAAGAGAAAAAAGAGAGATAGTGAAGTAAGAGAAAACGATTGTGGGAAGTAAAAAGAGGTAACCAGGCAGCTGGTGCCTGGTTACCTCTTAAAGGAAGGCAAATTTATTTTTATACCAATAATTCTGTATTTTGCTGCCACGACTCTGGGTTGCGTACAAACAGAGATTCAAAAAGTTTGTACAAGCTTACGTTCCAACGAAAGGTTACATGAATTAAAAGGGACGCCAAAATTTTGCATAACTCGAGATTGCACTGCAATCCACCTAATTTTATTTGCGCCTATGTTTTAAACTCTGTAAAATACATTAAAATAGAAAAAAATAAAAAAGGTCCGACAAGGGCACAGTCAAAAGTTTAGCCCAGGGAAAACCCCAGCGTGGGTACGCGCCAAACACTTCAGGGGCATCATCATCATAACCGCACTGTCGACAGCGCAGCCCGACGGCCCTTCAGCCCCTGGTGTGACGCCCGACGACCTTCGTAGTTTTATGCTGGGCTGGTAGAGTGTCGTGCAGTTAAAAGCGTTGGGGAGATCAAAGTAGTGGCAGACGAGTTACGCGATATAACGAAGGTCGACGTCACGTTAGTGGGACGCTTATAGTAAGATCGAGCGGCCTTCTAGGCACTATAAACTTTTATTCATACATGTAATGTTTTATTTGACCATTTGTACGGACGTTTCTCCTGCTTCCCTACTTACTACGAACCACTGGGTCCGCGGGCAGAAGTTCCCGCCTGCTCTTGTCTTCATTAAATGGTAATTCTTGATTCCTTTCAAGACGTCTGATGGCGGCTCGTCCCCTTTCTCTAGATGAGCCCTGAAGCGCACCCTTTCTGGGTCCCGAACGGCTCGTTATGGTTTCCCGGGTGATCATCGTCTCAGAATGTCTTCGCCATTACCACAACCGTGCGTATCGTACCACTATGGGCGAAACCAGGCATAACGGGCTTAAGTGAACGCAAAAAAGCTTTATTATCTTCCCAATCGTTACTCCCATATCACACAACACGGCCTGTTGGCCTCCCTATCCTACAAGACCTACTCCACCGCAATTCAATGAATTTATATAAAGATGGCGTCGGCTGACCCTATACCGGGACGATAATATGATGGTGGCGGCGGCACACACGGAGGGTCGGCGTCCAGCTGAGGCGAGAAAGGGGCAGCGGGACGGAGGTGTTGAAGGAGGAGGCCAACGGGATGAGCAGTCGACAGCGATAGGGGTAAGCGAACGAGGCGGGCCGCAAGAAGTGCTAGGCCAAAGGGTAGGCCTAGGCCTCGGGGGCTGTAGACTAGCCATCGGTCGTGAGCGACGCCTGCGCGTTTAGCCCATGGTTCGAGTCCGCTCCCCAGCACTGAGGCCGCGGCGAACGTCCAGCTTTTCGTTCGAGCCCGTTTCGCACCACGCCGTGCAAAAGTTACATCGAGCCGTAAGCGAGATCTTAGCGCGCCCAGTGTGGACCCAGGGCCGATATAACAAACCGGCTCATCATATAATCCCTCCCTTCTCATCATATAATCCCTCCCGGAGATGGGTCACACTATTCCGTCCTAACAGAACCTGCGACCTGTGGCTCTTCGACGAGGTGGAAGATCTGACGCTTCCCGATGAAACACCGCTGCGTGGGCTGCCGCTCCCTGTGGGAGGGACGCTCCCCGAAAGTGGTGACGGCTCACAACAGGGCTGTTCTATGCTGTGGGCTTGGCGGTGATAGGCCGGGTGATGATGATGATGACGATGATGATGATGAAAAAGATGCTAATAATAATGACGACGATGATGATGATGACGACGATGATTATGATGATGTGCCCTCAAAGGGGGATTGCCCAGGCTGGAGAGTGGTCTAATTACCATGAACTCCCTTTCAACTTTTCACCCCTGCCCCCTTCCCCTTTCTTCTTACAATAAAAGTTCTACAACAACAACAAAGTTAAAAATCATGCTTTAGAATTGGAAGACAATGCCTTAAAAAAAACATACCGGGAAAGAGAAATGATCGTAGTCCGTATTAGCATAGGAGTCTTCCAGTGCCCATGAAGAATTCATGAAGAAGGGAGTACATGTCTTTGCTTGCTTTGCGTAGGCTGCTAGCACCGAATGAAAGTGCAAGGCGTTCGACTGCAGCAATTAGGTAAACTTTTCCTTGATCTGAGACGTGGCGGCATTCAAACAAACAGTGTTCTGAGGATTGGGGTTGATTAAAAAACATGCATGCGTCTGTGATTAGTGCCAAGCCATAGCTACTCAAATATGAGCTTAATTTTGGATGGCGGCACCTTGTGTATTTGAGGGCCCCTGCACACTGGTTGAGAACGCAAAACGATAGATTTCATTTACACGTTGAGTGAACATACTCTTCTCTGTCCAGGATAGTGTGTGCCACATTTTATCATCGTCATAATCATCAAGAGCCTACTGAGGTTCACTACAGGACGAAGGTCTCTGCCATTGACCCCAAACCGCCACTTTCCTGCGCTGTCCGAGTCCATTGTTTGCCCGGATTCCCCCGAATTTCCATATTTCATCCATCTATCGTGTTACTCGCCTTTCGTTTCTTCTCCGCTCTGTACCCAAATTGTCTGCCGGCCGTCGCTTCGTCTCACTAAATGTCCTGCCCGAGTTCATTTTCTTTTCTTTTTTCGAACTATGATATCATCTACTCGAGTTTGTTCCCTGATCTAGGTAGCTCGTTTTCTGTCCCTAAGTTAAATTCTGACAAACGTGTAGTACAGTGCCACCTAAGGTAAAACCCTTCGTGTCTGCCATCTCATTAAGTAGGATATACCTGTATGTCCGAGCACCCACACAATGCGTACAGATGGGATGTGATTAGGAAAAAAAATGCCCAAATGTTTTTAGCTGAATACATTTGTCAAACTAGGTGCAAAAGGGCAGGAAGTCAGTTACAAAATTTGCATTCTATATCAAGCTAGGGGTTTTTTATGGCCAGAGCCATGGCCAGAAGTGCTGCCTCAAGTATGGGAGTGTTATCAGCTAATCTAAATAAAAAGCTTCAATTTAGATCATAGAAACTATAAGCGCCGGTAAATAACTAAGCGCTAACGTACTTGCATCGTTGGCAACAAATCCCAACAGTTGATTTAGATTCACATTGCGAGCCATCAGTGACAATAGCAACATGGTCTCGAAAATGAGAAAAGTGCTCTTCTAAAGTGCCCTGTAGCATTCTTTGGGAATATGTTAATAGCATAAATCGGCTTTTCCAGTACAATATCTCATCCTTCTTTCAAAAGATTCACGGTTATGCCGTCGTCACCTGCTGCTTTTCCTATTTTCGTGCCTTTGAGAGCCTGTCCCACTTCCTATTTAGTTCCTCAAGTTAAGCTGCTACTCTCAGTAGTTTCCCCTGGTGTGACGTCGCTGGCATACCGCCTGGTGTAGAATCTCTCTGTTAACTTTATTATCTCGTCCAAGTTGTGCGTAATGCTACCCTGCTCGCCTCTGAGTGCGTACAGCCTGTCTTAGCCGATGGCTAGCTTCCACTTAGTTTTGAAAGAGGGAGGAGATATTGTACTGGAAAAGATTGCTGCACTATTCTCGGAATTCTTAAGGACTCAAAAAGTGTCCATAGCCTGGAAAAACGCCAGCAATATCCTGATTCATAAAAAGGGAGATACCAAGAATCTTAAGAATTACAGACCAATCAGGGTACTCTCAGTAGTTTACAAGCTGTGTTCCAAAGTTTTAGTTAGCCGCATAGGTGACAGCCTGGATTCCTAAGAACCCAAAGGGAAGGCTGGGTTTAGGAAAGGGTTCTCAACCATAAACCACATCCATGTCGTCAATCAAGTGATAGAAGAATATGCAGACTGCACTGAATCCCTTTACATCGCATTTATAGATTATGAGAAAGCGTTTGACTCAGTACACACCGCAGCCGTGCAAAAAGCCTTAAAAGACCAGGGAGTAGGAGAGAGCTACATAAACCTTATAGACGACATATATAAGGGATGCACGTGCAGGATATCACTTCACAAGCAAAGCGATAAATTGCCGATCTGAAAGGGGGTAAGACAAGAAGACAAAAAAATAAAAGAAGTTCAGCAGTTTTTACCTCGAGACCAAGGCGTTTAAATGGGAGGGAGAGACAAAATAAACATTTTCCCCGCACGGGGCACCTTGAGCAATCTTGGTGACGGTACTGGCGATACCGCGGACCCGAGCCCCCAAACATAAGCTGGATCCAAGCGTGGCGATGTGTTTATAGGTGGAGGGTTAGAAACCACGAACGGTGGCCGTCGGAGCCCAGGTCAAGCTCCGGCGGATGGGCTCCCTGTCTGTCTACCAGGCAGGGAGCTCCGGGACCTCTTTGGCTACCAGGGTAAGGTCAAAGAAGAAAGTACCCCAGTCTCCCTGCTTTTATACTATGCTATATGGCATTTTCAAACCCCCCCCCCCCCCCAAACGTGATCGGTCCCTGAAAAGGGGCCGCACCGAAGTATCTTTTCCCCAATTGCCATCTTTAACATTTCCTGAACCGGATAATTTTTCTCGATTTCTTGTGATGGAATCGCTCAATCCAACCCACCCTCTAGCATCTCAGTCAGTCTTCTTGATCGCCAAGTATCTTGAAGCCATAGTAGGAAAATCATATAAGTGCAAAAAACAAAGGTCTGGTGAACTCCTCATCGAAATAAATGACAAGCAGCAGTCCACGAAGCTTCTAGCTCAGACTAGACTGGCTGATCTAGACATCAGGGTCACACCCCATCGGAGCCTCAACAGCTCCCAGGGTGTGATATCCGAGACAGATCTTTTGAACGAAACGGATGCGGATCTCCTTGCCGGCTTGAAGGATCAGGGCGTCACTGCCGTGAGACGCATCACTATCCGCAGAGACGACAAGGAGATTCCCACCAAGCACATTATCTTGACTTTCGACCGCGCAGTCTTCTCACAACACATCAATGCAGGTTTTATCCGTTGCTCCATCCGTCCGTACATCCCGAATCCGCGGCGCTGTTTTAAGTGCCAGCGGTTCGGGCACGGTACAACCTCTTGCCGTGGCCGAACGACGTGTGCGAAATGCGCGGCGCACGATCATCCGACTGACAACTGTCCATCCGAAACCCTCACTTGTGTGAACTGCGGCGGTCCGCATGCAGCGTACTCCCGCAAGTGCGAAAAATTTCAAAGTGGAAAAAAAGATAATTAACATCAGGTCACGGAGAACATCACCTTCCCAGAGGCGCGAAAGAGGTTCGCCTCTTTCCCTCTGGGGAGGTACGCCGACGCGGCTCGCCGGGGGGCGGAGCGGCGTCTGGTGTCCACAGGGACCCAGTTCAGCGAGTCTGACCTGGTCCCTGCCCCGCCCCCCCCCCTGGGTTGCCTCTGGCAGCCCAACCCGCGACCACGCCGCTTGCTGAGGCAGCAGCGGTTGTGGTGCAAACGTCTTCCGTCGGGACCGGTGCCGCTCCCGCCTCTGTCTCCCCGTCCTCCAGTGCGTTGGAGGGTACCGAGGTGATGGACACCACGGGCCCCGCACCGGTTCCCACCGCCACCGCACCGCCCGTGCCACCTCTAGGCGCCCCGGACGCCCTCGGCGGTGGCGGCTCAAACGAAGGGCTCCCGAGGGGGGGCCAAGTCCGGGGGGCCCGGTCCGTCGGGCACCCCTCGGACATCCGACGACGACATGGATGTCGGGCCGTTCCTGCTTGCAACGCAGCGCAAGGAACGCGTCCCGACGCCAAAGCCTCCCGACAAGCCAAAAAAGGCGAGAGTCACAGCCCCGAAAGACGACACATAAACAAACACACACACTCCAGTAGCTCTCACACTAAATAATGGGAAGAGAAAACATAATTCAATGGAACTGTAGAGGCCTTCTTAAAAATCTTGACGATGTATACGAACTACTGCATGCTAATCAGCCAAGTGTAATGTGTGTTCAGGAAACACATTTGAATTCCAAGCACACAAATTTCTTGAATAGTTACATGGTCTTCAGAAAGGACAGGGATGGCTGCACACACTCTTCTGGCGGTGTGGCCATAATTGCCCGGAAATCCTTAGCCTGCCACCCTGTCACTCTGAACACTATCCTTGAGGCTGTAGCAATACGCTTGATAATATTTAATAGGTTGATAACGGTATGCTCCATATACATTCCTCCTGATGTTTCACTTTTAAGCTCTGACTTCGAGGCGCTGGTTGACCAGCTGCCCGAACCATACATCCTGACAGGCGACCTTAATGCTCACAACACTCTTTGGGGCTCTTCTCGCACGGATGCCCGAGGTCGCCTTATAGAGAAATTCCTTACATCTTCAGGAGCATGCCTTTTCAACAATAAACAGCCTACATACCATAGCATAGGACACAACACATACTCATGTCTTGACTTGGCGATTGGCTCCGCAGTTCTCTTTCCTCTCCTCGAGTGGGCTGTGGGCACTGACCCATATGGTAGTGACCACTTCCCACCTCACTCACATACATAGGTAAAGGCCCATGCAGTCCATCTTCCCATAATAGGTTCAATGAAGCACGAGCTAACTGGAATACATTTACAGAGACATCCAAACTACACCACACATCCATAGGACACCTACACGTCGAAGAAGCTACCCAACTCCTCACGGCGCACATCCTCGACGCCGCCGAAAAGTCTATTCCCCACGCCTCTGGTGCCCCGCGCAACCAGCGGAGGCCGTGGTGGAATGAGGACTGTAGGCGGGCGCGAGAGGCCCAGAACAAGGCGTGGGGTATCCTTCGTCGGTACCCCACGTCGGGAAACCTCCTCTTGTTCAAACGGGCCAAGGCATTAGGAAAACGTGTGCGCCGTGAGGCAAAACGAGAGAGTTGGCGTACATTCATAACATCAATAAACTCCTACACAGACACACGGAAAGTATGGACACGAATACGCAAACTCAAGGGACAACAAACACACAGCCTGCCTCTGGTCAGCACTACAGGGGACACACTCGAAGACCAGGCTGACACACTCGCACAACACTTCCAACACGTTTCTAGTTCAGCACACTACACAAACACTTTCATGAAACACAAACAAACGGCCGAAAAGAAGCCTATACTAGATAACAATAGGTCAACATCTTCTTATAACTCAGAGTTTTCACTGCATGAGCTGAGGGCTGCTTTGAGCACGTGTAAACCCTCAGCTCCAGGCCCAGACAACATCACATACACAATGATACAACACCTGCACGCAGACACTCTTCTAACACTCTTACACCTATATAACAAGATTTGGCTTTCGGGGCACATTCCAAACTCTTGGAAGGAGGCTATAGTTGTAGCTTTCCTGAAGGAGGGAAAGGACCCGTCGTCCCCCTCAAGTTACCGTCCTATTGCCCTGACGAGCTGCCTGTGCAAGCTCTTCGAGAAGATGATAAATCGCAGGCTCGTGTACTTCCTTGAGTACAACGGTCTTCTCGAGAGCTGCCAGGCAGGCTTCAGGGCAGGGCGATCCACGAATGATCAACTCGTAGCTCTTGAATCGTACATTAAGGATGCCTTCGTGCATAAACAGTATTGCGTAACTGTGTTTTTCGACCTCGAGAAGGCCTACGACACCGCTTGGCGCTACGGGATCCTCAGTGACCTGAAGTCATTCGGTGTCTCGGGTAACATGTTAAACACTCTTGTCAGTTACCTGTCAGAAAGAACGTTTCGAGTGAGAGTCGGTGGTGCACTCTCAAGGGTTCACGTGCAAGAAAATGGCGTGCCACAAGGTGGTGTGTTAAGCTGCACTCTCTTCATAGTAAAAATGAACTCTCTTGGTAAGGCACTGCCACCCACAATCTCTTCTTCCATGTATGTGGATGACGTCCAGATATCCTATAAATCATGTAATATGTCAATCTGCGAACGTCAAGTCCAGCTTGGTGTCAAGAAACTTGCCGGCTGGGCAGACAAGAATGGGTTTAAATTGAATCCTGCAAAAAGCTCCTGCGTTGTGTTCTCCAGGAAGCGCGGGGTCCATCCGGACCCAGACATTACTCTTAATGGCGTGTCGCTTCCTGTGAACAAGGAGCACAAGTTCTTAGGTGTGGTGTTTGATCACAAACTCACATTCATTCCCCACATCAAGGAACTTAAAAATAAATGTCTCAAAACAATGAATATACTTAAGGTTCTCTCCCACCAATCCTATGGTTCCGACAAAGAACTCTTGCTTCGCTTGTATACTGCTTTGGTTGGGTCTCGTTTGGACTATGGCAGTGTGGTGTATGGGTCGGCGACTAAGACAGCCTTGCGAATTCTTGACCCAGTTCTACACCTGGGCCTTCGTCTTTCGTCGGGTGCTTTTCGCACTAGCCCTGCTGAGAGTCTTTATGTTGAGTGTAATAAGTGGAGCCTTGAGAACCAACGAACATTACATGGACTTGCTTTATGCTTTTAAAATTTCATCGCTGAATAATCATCCTTTTTATCCTGTCTTTAACGATACATCCACATCTCTGCTCTTTGTAAATCGCCCATCCGTTCCTCTGCCCTTTTCACTTAGAGTGAAAGAGCGAGCCTCGGATCTCAGTGCTTCGTTTTTAGATGTGTACAGGTCATCCTTTTCAAACAGTTTACCGCCTTGGCAAGTTCGTCCTGTGTCGTGCGACCTTTCTTTTATGAAACTTGACAAAAATCGGGTACCGCGAGCTGCAATACTGCAGCACTTTCTGTCTCTGCAGTTTAAATACCCACTTGCAGAATTTTACAGTGACGCGTCTAAACCTCCACCATGGTCTCCTGCGCTGCTCATGGTCCGGATTTCAGTGCAGCCAGAACCATGAGCGTCCACACAACAATTTTTTCAGCAGAAGCATATGGAATTTTACTGATTGTACGACACATACTTGAAAATCATATTCCAAAGTCTATCATCTACACAGATTCCTTGAGTGTTGTTCGCGCACTGTCATCGCATACACCCCCCAAAAACCACATAGTTAATCTTGTATTTAACACTATCATGTCTGTGTATGCGCAGAAGCATCAGCTGCTCCTCTGCTGGGTCCCAGGACACGCTGGGATCGCTGGAAACGAGTTGGCAGACGAGAGGGCAGCTGCTGCTGCACTCAGGAACACTGTAGACATAACAACCGTACCATATACAGACCTCAAGCCACACATAAGACAACACTTGCGTAGAACATGGCAAACACACTGGAGTGAACAGACAGACAACAAGTTACACGTTATAAAACCACGCTTGGGACCATACACCACTGACACACGCAACAGACACACAGAAGTCGCCTTGGGTAGGCTGCGGATAGGGCACACCCATGCAACGCACTCGTATCTGCTGACGGGATCTTCTAGACCCCAGTGCAGCAGGTGCGGAGAGGCCCTATCCGTAGTGCACATACTAATCACATGCAAGGCACTTCACACAACACGACACAAACACTTCAGAGAACTCTACAGACAACATATTCCCCTACATCCATCGTTTTTCCTAGGTGATGATGCCATTGTTTCCGTGAAACGTGTGTTTGAGTATTTGTCCGACGTCAAGTTTTTAAACCTCATTTCCTATCACGCATCATGAAATCTGGCCCTATACACCAGCCATGCTCATTGTCGTTTCGTGATTTTACTTTTGTTTTTGCTGATTTTACTTAGTGTTTAAGGTTTCACCCCTATCATCGACTATTGTTTTGGCGCTCTTTGCCCCAGTTGGCCTTGCGCCATAAACATCCAACCATCATCATCAAAATAAACATTTAATCCAGCAAACGGTGGTGGTTGAGCCGTCTATTCGGTGAGATGGGTTGGCCTCAGTCCAGGTGTCCTTGGGCCTTGGCGGCAGCCTTTCAGTCGTTCAGCAGCTCGTTCAGTCATTCCGTCGGGCAGCCGTCGCTCAGCAGGCACCCCGCCATTGTTTGCAGCACAGGCTGCTGGAAATCACTGATGTCATGGCTTTCCAGCCAACAGCGGTCGATGACCAAAGAACGTCAGCCACGGTCATCGTCAGGATTTCACACGGCGAGACGGGTTCAAAGGCACGGTGCGTGTTCGCGAGGATGAGACAACTGAAGCGAGTGATGTTCCCCGCTGCGACCAGTACGGTGGCCTATCCTACTGTGTGTATACACTGAAGCTGCGAATGGCATGTCAGAAGAATTGAAACTTCGGCTGGTTGGCACATATCTTGGTAGGTAAAAGGCAGCGGAACAAACTGGACGGAACGGAGATGAGACATACACTTGCGCTTACTAACAACCAAATGATTCTACTGCATCGTGGCGCCAGCTTTATACATCGATGTTAATCGATCAGATTTAGGGGAAATCCCCAAGTTGGAGTAAGTTTCTGCGAAGGAATGTTCGACATCCACCTCAATGCAGTCATACGGCTACAAAGGAAAGCTATGCAGCTTTCTTAGCAACTCCGAAGTTGCAGAAAAACTCGTCCCGGTCCGGGATTCGAACCCGCGACCACTGCTTAACCGGAGCAGTCACTATACCAACTGAGCTAACCAGGAGGCTAGTCGTTTGTAGCGCGAGAGCGAATTGATCAACAACTCGAAGTGATGGACAGGTATTAATCGACCAGATTTGGGGGAAATCCCCAAGGTGGAGTAAGTTTCTGTGAAGGAACGTTTGACATCCACCTGAATGCAGCCTTACGGCTACAAAGGAAAGCTATAGAGCTTTCTCATAAACTTTGCAGTTGGAAAAAAATCCGTCCTGGTCCAGGATTCGAACCCGGGACCATAGCTTTATACATGCTGGCCTAACACCAAAACTACACGTAAAAAAGAAAGATTGAAGGAACAAGGGAAACCGCAACAATTCATTCCTAAAAGCGCACAGCAATGGTGACGGGACACACGTGTCAAGTGGTCAGGTAACAAATCCCTTTCTCGGTGAGCGAGACTCTCGGAGCACAAACAATCATCGCTGTGCTATGCAATTCACAACGCCTCGAAAATCCCGCGTGTCTCGTCACTATTGCTGTGCATTTTAGGAATGAAATGTTGCGGTTTCTCGTATTCCTCCCCCCCCCCCTTTCTTTCTTCCGTTTTGTTTTCGTGTTAGACCAGCATGTATAAAGCTGGCGCCCAAATCCAATAAAATCATTTGGTTGTCAGTAAGCACAAGTTTTTGTCCCGCCTCCGTTCCGTCCGTTTTTTGCGCTGTTCCTTACCTACAAGGAATAGCATGTTACTGTCGTCGAAGGTTCTGGGAAGTTATCTTACTTTTTCGTGACAACTGAGTTCGTCGCTAAGGATGCGAAACGGTGAGCACTTCAACGAGTGGGCCTGAGAGACTTCGTTTCTGTTTCTAATGGCGTATTTAAGTGAGCAGACAAGCAGAGGAAATCATGGCCTGCCTGAGTCGTTCACTGGCAATTCGAACACAATTAACCTAGCATTGCTATTGCCTACTTACATTTGAGTAACTAAATTAGAATAGACTGTTTTATGAATGTCCGTGCACTAAACCCTACTCCATACAGAATATAAGCCGCTGTTGCTTTAAATAACTCTACTCTACTTTTCTTGACCTCGGTAGGCTTTCTTTCTTTTCTTTTTACAGCCCCGATGTCTCGATGACGCTATTTTTAAGCTGATGAGGTCGCTACGATCGCCAAACAAAAAGCTCCAGAGGGGAATATTTCATACCCTAAACCTACTCAGAAATATGTTGTCGACTCGATATGAAGGCGCATGTCCATGGTGCATTCGAAAGCCCACACTGTCACACCCCTTGGGAGTGCCAAGACAAAACGGCAGTCTCCGACATCAGAAACGCACACGCGGAGCAATGAGAGGTACCGCTAACCACCAACCTCTGCCAAGACCAGATCGGTATGGTGTAGCGGACACGCAAGGCATCAGGGGCCACTGTAGCTCTGAACAGAAGGTACCACTCCCGCTGATATTGCCAGGAGCTGACGAATGACAGCAGAAGACCCCGGTGAAAACCACCCGCTCCGCAAAGTACACTTTCATTTAAACGTGTTTCCAGTCCAGCCCTGAGAAAAAACGGTGCTTGAGAGAGAGAGAGAGAGAGAGAGAGAGAGAGAGAGAGAGAGAGAGAGAGAGAGAGAGAGAGAGAGAGAGAGAGAGAGAGAGAGAGAGAGAGAGAGAGAGAGAGAGAGAGAGAGAGGTCGGCGCTGCTAGCGGCAGGGCTTGCTACGCCAGCTGGGGATGGGGAGGATTGCAATGCAGTGAGGTGGATGTGAGAGACTGGGAAGACAACAAGTAGCGACAAAACAAAAGCTGAAGAAAAAGTGATACGCAATGAAATTTAAGATACAAAACTCTAAATAAAGTTGAAGAAGGAATTCGAGCAAATTATGCCAGGAAGCACAGAGCGCCTAACAACAAAAAGGAGAAAAAAGGTACATGACGACGCAAACGCGTACAGATGAAGGCATGCGCACAATTCAAGAATTACAAAACTTCCTACAGCCTAGAATCTCACAAAAAAACGCACCAAAATTGTTGTCCCAAAAGGTGAGTCGATTGTGTTGGCTCAGGGTCCGAGGAAGTGACACAACTGAAGCCTTGCTCCACGGAACGAAAAACATACTCAGGCACAAAAATCATCCTTATTACAGCCTCGGTCAGCAAATTCGTACCTGCTAACAATTCTTACTGGAAATGCAATCCGGATTCCGTTTCAGTAAATCATCAATGTAGATTTAAGAGCGGCCGAGAGAAAAATTGGTCACGTATCTGTTTGCTCCGTCGCAAATGTTGTAGAAGAAGAAGAAGAAGAAGACCATTTTTCAGCAGACGGTGTTACACGGCCTACCGCCAGTCTCAGAGAACAGTCTCATGTCGCCCCTGGCTCCAAATACCCTCTGCTCTCTCTCTCCCGTCTCAATTTCCCCCTACCCTTGTTTCTTCTGTGATGAATGGGGTGGATGTTTCCTCAATTGAATTCATTTTTCCTGCCTTCGCACAGCCCGTGCGCCACCTGTGTGGAGACCCTTTCTTTCTTGGTTCTTTGTTTTGTGGTGCTTGAAACAGCTCGAGCGGACGTATTTTGTCTTAGCGCTTGCTTTTATCTCGTGTCTCTTGGAGACCACTTATAACGGGTCGTTTTTTGTTTCCATTTGCTATCGTAAAAACCAGGCCAACCTGCATTCCTGACTAAAAGAACGATAGTTGTCTCGGTTATGTACTCGGATGTTGTTTCAAACATATTTGAGGTTTTCTTTGCGCTGAATAATGTGAACGCGCCAAGACAGAAGTTTTAGTAGTTTGTAATGATCTTAAACTTGCTTGCTTTTTTTACTTTTGCCTGCTTTCCAAGCATTCTTTCAGCTGTTAGTTTTTTCTATTTTTGCCGGGTGGTTGATTCGGGTGACAGACAGACAGACAGACAGACAGACAGACAGACAGACAGACAGACAGACAGACAGACAGACAGACAGACAGACAGACAGACAGACAGATAGACAAGCCCAAACAACACTACTTCGTCTTTAGAAGAAGCTTTCCTTCCTACTTTCTTCTTCACCTCTATCTTTAAAACGCCTATCATATGCCGCGCGGCAAAAACTCGTAATTAAAAAAAAAAAGAATGTCGATGTGGGGGTCGGTGGCCTTGAGGTTACGCTATAAAAATAGTCAGAGTGAAAGTCAAAGTCAAAGTTCATTTTCACATTGCAGAGCTATGTCGAGGAACAAGGCTCAAAGTCAAAGTTCATTTTCACATTGCAGAGCTATGTCGAGGAACAAGGCGAAAAAGCCATATTAGGGCTTGGAAAAAAGGCCTGTGGGGCTGTGTCCGATATAAAGCTTTATTGTGTACAGTTCTCGAGTATTCACGGAACCCGCATACACAGTTGGGGTGCTTGATGTTAACTCAACTTATAAGAAAGCTGCGATCAAACGGTAATCATTGCGGCTTACCGCCAGAAAAAACCAGCAAACAGAAAATCTGGCCAATTCATTAAAGCTCATTACGTTAGAAATGCTTTCAGTCGCATATTGAATACAAGGTTCTCTTTAGGTATAATTCAGGGACAAGCTTACAAGGACTACCAGCGCATTTACTATGGTACAGGGAATATTGATATTGCCATGCATAGCCACGCACGCCATGCATAGCAGTACATGCATCGTCGCATACTTTGGTGTATTATGAAGCATTCTTTGATTGATTGGCTGAGCATAACTTCATTGCCTCATTTCTAGGGCTAGTGTTCAATTATTTAGAGTGGGTCTGTCATTTGGCGATCTTTTACGTTTGACAGCTCCCAGATTAAGTGCTCCTAGAGACATCTCATGAACACAAGGAGTTCTTAGCGATTTTCGGAAACTGTTACATCTCCCCTCCCGCAATTCTGATCGTCCTTCCTAGTCCTATACCTTCCTTTTCAATAAGAGACAACCACACCAACAACTCTCAATGGTCCATAAACCCGGGGGTTGTGAGGCTTTACGGGTTCCTTGACACCATTATTTTAAAGGGGATGTATGGCCTACTACCTCGTGGTCCAAATTTCCCTAAGCGACCTCACATTTTTACGCACACAGAAACGGAATGAGAAAAAAAAATACACCGAGATCCTCGTCGTGGTACGCGGTCGACATATCAATTTGGCCCTATTAATTTGGAAGCGTCATCTTGCGTCGTTATACTAGAAACTGGGTCAGGCGTCTCCACCCTCCCGCGATCGGGTGCCCCCGTTTTGCCGAATCCTTCGCGCCCCTGCAGCAGCCCCTTTTATGCATCCGTTATTTCTTCTCGCTGCGTGTCGCCGTTGCGGTCGCATACGTGACGCCACCGAGGCAGGCGCTGGGCACGTGTCACTCGAGCGGTTAGCAGTATCGCGACCGCGGCGTGGGCCGCCGCCTAGAGTCAGTCCCCCAGCTCACTCCGCATTGGGTCGAGGTCGGTCTTCGCTGCGCGAAGCCGTGGTGCACAAGGAGAACGTGGTGCACGGCGTTTGCTTTATTAGCTGACCCTTCGAACCTAGACGTTTCGTCATTTCGCGGTAAAAGAGTCGTACGACCCGCGAACGGGATCTGAAAGAAAGTTGTTTCACTCACTCACCATAGTCATTAAATCTCCAGCCAGCATTATTTCTGTCTGTCACTCACTCACTCACTCACTCACTCACTCACTCACTCACTCACTCACTCACTCACTCACTCACTCACTCACTCACTCACTCACTCACTCACTCACTCATCGGCTGTACCATCGTGAGCAATGCACGTTCCACGAGGTAAATTTGTGTTTGCTCAGTGACACGTTGGGTGCTTATTCATTCCTGATGGTAAACACGGCGGCACCACACACCACAAGCAAGGTTGACCCCTGGGAATGCGAGGAGAGAGAGTTGTGAGCAGAGAGAGAGAGAGAGAGAGAGAGAGAGAGAGAGAGAGAGAGAGAGAGAGAGAGAGAGAGAGAGAGAGAGAGAGAGAGAGAGAGAGAGAGAGAGAGAGAGAGAGAGAGAGAGAGAGAGATCTTTATTTGCCCTTCTATAGAGGCTTATTCATCGCCGGGGTGGAGTTCCTGCTACCGAACGTACAGGGCTGATGGTAAACACGGCGGCACCACACACCACAAGTTTCATCAAGGTTGCGCCAAACCCCTGGGAATGCGCGTTCGTGTAAGTGCGGTCGTGCGCACCGCTTACTCGACTGGGCTGACAGGGATGATACTTGGTGGGGTTGGCGCTGGTTTGCTTTACACCGGGAGCCAAATGTCGTCCGATTGAGAAAACGAAATGCAGCGGATTTTTTCTTCAGCTGACAACAAAGTTTGGAAAGACGGAAGAGTAACTTTGAAAGGGCGAACAGATGGGGATAGGTTATGACTTGAGGGAGCGAATAATTAAATAAATTATGCCAATCAACCAGTCGTGACCAGTCAATCAATTTAATTAAACCAATAATTTCAAAAATAACTTCACATGCTGCTTGAGTTCGCAGCACTCCTGTGTGACTGTCCCTCAAACATATGACCCCAGCAGGGAACATTCCAACAGAGGGTGATTGACCGAGGTATGGACAATCAATCAATCAATCAATCAATCAATCAATCAATCAATCAATCAATCAATCAATCAATCAATCAATCAATCAATCAATCAATCAATCAATCAATCAATCGATCGATCGATCGATCGATCGATCATTCAATCAATCAATCAATCAATCAATCATATCAGTAATAGCTTCCGCTGCCGCTGAAATTCGCAATGCATTATTACTAAAGATCAATAGTAGAAAAGAGCAATACCGATGCATCGTGGTTCACGTAAGTATAAGGAAAGGATTGGATTGGATTGGAAAAGGTTTATTGGGAATGTTTGTAAAGTACCGTGTCGCCCCATGTATACAGTGTTGGCTCAGGGATTTCTCAGAGAGGCGCCTGCGTACACTTACAAACAGTTCGAATTCCATCTCATCGGCTGCCCGGCCGCAGCGGCAATGAAGAGTACGGCATTCGTATGGCTCAGTACAATTGCCGTAGTTGTCGTTCTAATCGAATCGATTCCTTAAGAAATATACGCCACCCTTTGCTGTTAAAATGTTTTGTAACTATGCCAACATCTTTTAGGTAGACTATGAAAAGGGCGCCCGTTTAGCGTTAGATAATTGAATGTAGGTGAGCGTAAGCGTTGTCTGGAGGGGCTCATGTAGAGCCGTGGTTCTCCGGAAAGGTTCTAGAAAACGAAATCTCGGGCCATCTACACTAACGTGATACCTAGGGAGTGGCGGAACCTGCAGTTTATAAGTGTACTCTTGGCGCCTTGGCATTTTTGCCAACGGAGACGAAACCGTTGGGGGTAGCCACGGTGGTGAAACATCCTAGCGCGAGGCGTTGGGAAACGAGTGTCCAGGTGTGTTATTTTAGTACGCGTTACGTTCTAGCGCGAGGCGTAAACGAGTGTCCTGGTGTTTTAGTACCGTGACGACATTGACTATGACATGAGACGATGATATGAGACGACGAAAGCCCCGCCATTTGTGGGGATTCGCCCCTATTAAAACACTGCTTTTCGTATACCGTGCAGGCTTACCCTAACCGAAACTAGACAAACTAGCCATCACTGACGCCGATTGCTTTCTACGGAAAAGAGCTAATATTGATTCGCATACCCCGAGCAATGAATCGTTTCATATTTATTTTTGTACGTCACTATCCCTTTGAAAGTAGCTGCCCTTACTGTCTTGACTACTTACAATTACGCCCCTGCTAATTTGTTACAACTTTTATTCTTTACTTAGCTGCGTGTTGTTCATTGTCCTTGCACGCGCCGTGTCGTCACGTTGTTGAGAAAGATGCGGTAGTAGTGGGCAAGGCTGTTCAGGGAACCACGCATGTAGATGCTACTTTGTGCACGTATGACGAGATGGCGCAACGTGCACAGGGTTTTCCCCTCGTCGACTGTCGATCGGGCTTGCAAGCGAGATGATCTGACGCGCTAAATTGACGCAACTTCGTCGAATCGGACGCTGCTTCGAAGATTTTGCACTGGGAAACACACTCCAGGTGGCTAATGCTCTTTTTGTATGTAATATTACAGTGCAGAGGTACACAAAAATTTAGGCAGTTCCAAATTTCCAAATGCGAATTGTTTTTTTCGGAAACCCTCCGCAGCCTCGGGGTGCGCGTGGGGTTGGTAAGCAGCGGAATTGATTGTATTCTGCTTCGGAACAATTCCCACGGTCTTTTTTCTTTTACATGTGGGACGCATTGCTCGTGAAATCTTCCCATTGGTCCCTAAGATATTCTTCCCATCAGGAGCACAGTTTACGCATTTATCTCGCTGTGATTTTTGCTTAAAATTCAACCTTGAGGGATGAAAGCCCTTCGGTGCAAAGCACTGAAGGGATTTGCACTGAAGGGCACCGAAGCGTCGCCAACAAAGAAGTCGCGAGAGTTCATGATACTATGTTTTATTCCTATTAGCTGCACTTAACAGGAACATGGGGCGCTACATCAGGGATTTTTGGCGCTTAAGGTCATAAACTTGGTTTGATAAACCGCAGCTTATTATGAGAGCCGAAAGTACTGCCTTGTTGGTTACCTGTATCTGCACCAGTAAACAACAACAACGACAAAAATAACAACAACAACAACAAAATCAAAGGACTAACTAACTGCTGACAAGTGCTGTTTCAGGATTTGGGGATTTTTGAGACTGGGTCGTACTACGTCGTAGCTATATACCGCTGTACAGCCACTAAGTGCCGTGCCAAAAATTCGTCCAATTCGGCTAGTCGATTTAAGGAAGAATTCGGGGGACAAAATTGGGATATGTCACAAAAATTTCCTTCCCCCACAAACGCACACGCACACACGCAAGCACATACACACCTACATGCATACATACATACATTCATACATAAATACACACATACAGACATCCATGCATACATACATGCATGCATGCATGCATGCATGCATACATACATACATACATACATACATACATACATACATACATACATACATACATACATACATACATACATACATACATACATACATACATACATACATACATACATACATACATACATACATACATACATACATACATACATACACATACATACACACACACACACACACACACACACACACACAATTCTGCTTAGAAAGCCGTCACGCAAAAGTTTCAGCATAGCGCTGGAGCAAAGCTGCTAGGCTGTAAACTAGCAATTATCAGCGTATTAAAATCGGCTTGCGAGGTATGCTTGGAAAATGAATACACTCGCGGTTGCCTGGCTGCTTGGCTAACCCCATTTTGCCCATTCCCAACCGCCGGGTGATGGATGGCATGTCGCCCGTATACGGACCGCCTCGCAGAGCGAACCCGGTCCCTTTTGGCTTTGTTTCTCAGCCGTCGTGCTAGAAATTAACCCATGTGTGAAGCGACTGGGTAGACAGGGAAGAAGTGAGGCTGACTGCCCGCCTGATGAGGGCTTTACGTCACCAGTGAACACACGGCCGGAACATAAGGGCGTATAATTACACCTTGGTGCCGGACAACAGCGGAATGGTGCATGTGAGCACCACGGCCTGCTTTCCGTAATAAGCTGGCTGTGATGGCACCATCGGAGCTTCGCATGCCTGAAAGCAAATGATTATCTTCAATTTTTCCTCTTGACGAACTCTAATTTTCTTCTTGACGACATCTTGAATTTTCCTCTTGACTGAACGGACGTGATGTGGCAGTTAGCTTGCTGCCTATAAGGCTGGAGCCTGATTATGCAACGACAAAAGCTGGGAGAAAGAATTAACTTCCAGGATTTGAAGAGGGTTATCGCGTTTTTTTTTTTTTGCTTGTATACACTCGCTCCAATAGTTTCTAGGCTGCGGTTTCAGCCATTAAAATTAGTTTGCGGGGCTTAGTGGCCTGAGCTTTTAACCAACGAATCGAGCGTGAGCGTATTGTTTCCTTGAGTGTAGCTGGTCTTTGCCGCCAGTCAGCTAAGAAAGAATTGTTGGTTGCTGTAACCATGTTTTTCGGGCAAAAGCTTGTTTCTTGCGCAGTTTCAAGTTTGGCACGTTGCTGTACTGCAGGTTCTAGAGCACTGAAAAGGATCATCCTTAAATCTATGGGCTGTAACTTTTGACAACGAATTACACAAATGGTATACGTCGATCTTATGCAGGGTACTGTTTAACGTGTTCATATCAAAGTTGATTCCTGAACGGCCGATTATTTGAGCGGAAAAGCTGGGGATGATGAAAATAAAAGAACGTAATTTTATTGCACCACACCATTGTCCCGTACGCACCGTACCCGTTCCCTTTTGCGAAGCAGCGCAGCGAAAATTGAAAGGAATGCAGAGACGAGTGCCGGGGCATCAACAAAACCAGGCAGCGCACGCCGTCGCTAGGGGTAGAGTTCGGTAAGCGGTACGAGGGGGAAAACGCTGGACGTGGAGTAGCCTGGCAACGGGCAGCACGAAGGGGGGTGGCCGAGGGCGAGGGAGGGGTGGGCCCTGGACCGCGGCGGAAGCACCAGTGTCCGCGTGCTGCTGCCGCAGCTCCGACGCAGACGTGCTCCGCGTTGTGACCGCCTCGTCCCGAAGGAATGCCCGTCGCCGATGCCGTGGTCTTGGGTGGCGCGGTGACGGTGTTGTAGCAGCGCGGCTGAGACTGAAGGGTTCCTCCAGCCATGCCGCGCAAGGTGAACTTCAGCGTCGTCCAAGTGAGCGCCGAAGACGAGAACTTCCCGGCCTCCGAGCTCAACCTGCACGGGCCGACGGTCAAGGGGTGGCTCTCGAAGAAGTGAGCATCGCCCTCTTCCAACGATTCATTTCTATCCTATTTTTCCTTACTACTTTTCAACAATTGTTTTCTGCGTGGGGCAAGAGCTGGGACTACGAAAGCAGCAGTAGTTGAAAGAGGTTTCTGTTTACGTCGCCAAAGGTATTCTTGTCAAAACAAAGGACTGTCAAATGGAACGCGGAAAGCTCAAATCGTGCTTAGTCAAAAGGAGTATTTTCGACCGTTAGAAATCGTTGAATGTAATGAAATGAACTGAAGTCGATTAAGAATTATTCTCGTCTTCGGGTGCCTTCGAAGTTACATCTCGTACTAACTGGGACTGCAATTGCGCCGCTTCATCTGCGTGTAAAACAATGAAGTCTCGTTGTAAAGTGAAAACTGGAAGCTTGATAGCGATATCTTTTTGTTATTCTAGAAGTATTCCAATACTCAGAAAATTTGTGCATTTCTCCCGTTTGCACTCCCGTGAATTGATTGTACGCATCAACCTTTCTAACCCCAAATCGCTCAAACCATAGCCGAAGGACGATGTTTGAGCCATTGTTTCATTGTCCGGGCCGCTTACCTGAAGGCAAATAAATATCCCCTACTTCGCTTAATTTATGAAACCGAAGAAAAGTTTCAAGCTAACGAAGCACCTACGTAAGCAACTGATGAGGTTAAACACGTCGCTGTTCAAAAGGAAAGAGGACGTGAACTGTGTTGCGCAACGCTTGCGGCGCAGTGTGTTAAATTGCATTAGAACGCTCGTCGCATCTCATCGTGGAGCAACGTGCGAGCCATACGCGCTGTTTTGTAAACACCTGCGCGTCTGGACACGCACTGCGGGGAAGCGGCGCTGCCTGGCGGCGCTTTGGCGGAGTCACTGCCCCGTTTTATGCCCACTACCCGCGCTTACTGCGCAGTTCGGACGTGCTCCCGTCACAAGACGGGAAAATGACTATAACTAAACCAAACGAATTTGGCGTGTATCCGGCTGTCCCTTTCTGTGAGTATAACTTGGATTCTTTCGGGAAAAACAACTTAGAAGCGGTAGTAAAATAAGCGGTTGGAGCCTGCCGAAGTCAGTTTTGAAGCCGGAAGCTGGACCGAAGCCTGTCTGGCTAACTGGATAACGGACGAGACAGAAGAAGAAAAGTCTAAGGCTGCGTTCCGATTCGCGGACAGCTTCGTAGACAGCCTACGAAGCAGTCTAACTAGACGTCTGAAAGAATAAAATTGGAACGGCGCCGCGGTCGCAAACGCAACACCAGCGCAGACGACAGCGTCGTAGCAGACATGTTGAGTTGCGCAAGCCGCAAGTTTCGTAACTAATATTACCGTCGTTATTACAAATGTTCCGTAATTAAAAAACTAAACAAAGTTATATTCGTCACTAGTAAATTATACTAAATATTTCAATAAAAAAACAAGTGCTTTTGTTTCAACAGTAGTACGCAAAAAGGTGGCGCTGGCGTCACTTATTGGTTTTAGACAGGAAGGTAGCCTGCATCGTTGCTGACTTCTATGCTGTCTCCTCGAAACAGTCTTCGTTGACTGCTTCGTTAGAATTGGAACGGGACTTAACATGGCGTACTGTCCGCGAAGACGGCAACGAAGCTGTCTAAACGGTAAATTGGAACGCACCCTAAGACCGATGCAGAAAGAGGGATTAAAGGGGGAGGGAGTGTGTCCCTTACAGAACAGGTTGATCAAATAAAACAAAAAGCGGCCATAAACATATAATAAACCAACACAAGACAAAAAAGTTTTCGACAACCCTTGTACAGAATGCCGTTCAAAGGCCGTTTCGTTTTAACATCTCTAGTTTTGTTAAATTTTCTTTATCGATGTTTATTTTTTTTGAGGCGAAAGCCTTGAGTGCCCTATAGTGCGAAAAACCGGAGTTGTGCGTTGCATGAAATGGCCGCCGCTCCTAAGAGTAAACAACACTTATGAAAATGTGGACTTTGTACCAAAGTTCGTATTGTAGAAAGGTTTATTGGAGCTGAGAAATAAAATAAAGTTAGGTGACTTCTGGTTATCATACAAAGGGAAGGTTATCACACCGCTGCTCTAGCCCTGAGACGTTCGTGATTTTCATTTCAGCTGACAGCCAGTTAGCCGCATCACTACTAGGGCGGGTGGGAGGGCGGAGGGTAAAGGAAGGCGATTTGGGTGGTAGGTGCGTGTCCACAGGATATTGGTGGTATGACAGGTATTAAAGTTGCAGAGTTATGTAGTGGTGGATATGGGATATAAAGAATTGGGCTGTTGGGGTGCGTTTGCGTCTTGAGTGGGGCGTCGAGGACATTGAGGAACGGGGGAGGGCGTGGGTAATAGAGTTGGTTGTTGCGATAGTGATGGAGGATATTCGTGTAGCGAGTGGAAATAGAAAACGTGGAGAAGGGTGCGGCCAAATGGCCCGTACTCGACGGGAATTCCCGGAGTAGGATATCGCGGGAAGCAGCCTGAGCCACCTCATTCCATGTGAGAAAGGCATGACCTTCTGTTCACACGATTTGAATGCGGTACAGGGTTTTAATCACCAGGAGAAATTAGAGGGTGGGGAAGGAAGTACAGCCGGTAAAAAAGTTGCAAAAAACTTGGTGAGAGTCCGTAAGAATGGTTAGATAGCTGGTGGGGACTGTGGTCGCTACGAGGGCTATGACTGTCTTTGCAACGGCGTTGGTGTTGGTGTTGGCGATAGTGGCAGATGCCGAGATGGAACTTTAGAGATTTAGGGCAACCAGTGCGTTGCTGGTCACGGTGCGAGTATATTGCGACGACCATGTATCGTGTGTTGCTATTGTTCGAGTAGCGCTTCTGCAATGGGCAAATGCGTGCTTGTGTTTTACCAATTGTTATATGGACGGTGCGTATGCCGCGGAAAGAATGAGACGTAGAAGTGGGGCCGGTAAGGGGGCGGGAGGGGCGTTGTGGTGTGAATTACTAAAAAAAAAAACTTTTTTGACTCCATTCAAACAAAAAATTGATCTGACGAAAATGGGCCGTTCACAGTAAGCTTACCACCCCCATCACCTGCTTGTAGCTGTGATTCGATTGTGAAAAAAGACGAGAGAAAAAAAAAAAACGCGTTGGCGACATCACCGCTGCTATTTCTGGCCCCATCTAAAGTATTACATATTTAATACAATGTGCTATAAATAAACCAAACTATGCAACGATAAGTTATGATACAAAAGATCGTTATCCGGCACATGGAAACGGGAAAGAAATGGGGCTACACCTCGACAAGACCGGGTACCCTCATCAAACGTGTGTGCCACATCCGAGGGATTACGAAACAAGGCGACCAGGCCCCTCGCACGCTTACTTAAGGCATGAAAAGGATTAGCTCAATCAAGTAAACATTTGCCTCAGTGAAATATCATTAATTTCCATCTTTCAAATAAAGCTAGTTCGTACGGCATGACTATCAGTAGCTTTGTATTCCGCGATCGCGCCAAGTCTCAGTGTTCCATATGAACATACCCAGAGACTGTCAGTGTTCAGGAAAAAGGAAAACCTCGTTCTCATACTATGACTCTAGCCTTTTCTAACAAAATGCGCTGAACAAAACTATTTGCACTACCTGAGTATTTCTGGCGGCAAGCCATGACGCATAAATTTCTCAAGTAGCTGCGGTAGAACGAGAGTCGCAACTATGCTCCGCAACCGCCCGCTCCAATTCTCCGTTCTAACAGCTTCAAGGCTTCCCGACTTATTGCATAGCCATTCCGTAGTGCTCGGCTGCCTAAAACTATACTTTCCCCGCTTCGCATTAAGCAGGTGGCTGCCTGGGACTGCCCTTTTTCGCTTTCTACAGCGGAGCTGTTATGGGCCAGAGTTACTCAATATAGATAGTTGCGAAACTCCGCTTCAGAATCCGGGCGGCGCTAGCCCCCCCACTCCGTGGAAGCTGAGGGGCAAGTCGACGCGCGCGGCACCTAGGAGATAAAAACGGAACTTCGCTAAACTATTATTATTCAAAATTCTTCTGTAAAATAAAGATTGCTTTTTAAATTAAAACACAATAATTACGTAAAATTTACTTGTGTTTTTGCGGCTTTTCTTTTTATGACTTACGGCAGCAGCCGCAAGCACTTGAGTACTGCTTCAACGTTCTGCCGACAGACGACAGGCTAGTCAACTTGCCCCGTGCTTGCCCCGGTGCAGGGGGGCAACCGAAGACCGGCTTTCGATACATGGGGCCTATGGGGAGTTTCGCAACTGTCTATATCCAGTAACTCTGGTTATGGGCTACTACCCCGTCCGTAGAACGACAAAAGCCGCTCCCCTCCTCCTTACTTCGACACTCACCCTCCCTTCTGCCACCTGCTGGCCTACTGCGGCGCTTCATGATCTTATACAAGACGGCAATTAGTGCCCGTAAAAAATGTCTTTTCAGCTAGTGCGCCCTGCTTAGAGGTGAAGCCGACTTTAACAGATTTGCGCAAGCTTGTAGTTTTTGTTAGTTGGCTTTTCACCGCATAATGTGTTGCGCAGTGCAGCCTTTTTACACTCCCGTTGAACGCTTCCCCAGCGTGACGGCAGCGGTTTGAGTGGGAGTTCGGGGAGAACCAATTGCATCAATAACCTTCACACGATAGGATGGTACTGATTTTTTTTTCTTCAGCTTGCTTTGCTCGCCTCGCCTTTAAAAGTTTCTCGATCTGGTTGCGGTGGTTCTTGTAGTTTTAAATGTGGCAACAGATCCACATGGGTAGCGCGTGACCATCTTGACTGAGCATCGCGCACAGCGTATTTTGGACCACCAACCTGACGAAGCGAACGACAGGCGGGGGTTTGAGTTAATTACACGTACCCTTTAGTTAAATATTCAGAGAGGCACCTAAGACTGCTTACGTGTATAACTGCGACAGAATGACATTATATTTTGAGCTATGAGATCCTCTGCGTGTAATTGTAGTAGGTCTGATGTGATTATGTCATCTTCTGTTGCCAGATTGTCTTCGTCATCAGAGGGATACATGTTTGGTGCGTAATCAGTAAACGGTTACGGCAGTTCGGGATGATGGTGGTCTTAGCTGAAGCGAGTGCCTGAGTCTTCTCTCGCCGTGCGGCGTCTTTGTGTTCACCTGAATTTGTTTTCTGCGGCGTACTTCCATGGGCGACCGTGCTCCACAGCTTCCTGGCAGTAAAGACAGCGCTGACATGCAAAAACCCGTCCAGTAGTGCGATTGCACCCTCTCATTGAAGTTGTCACTGTACTTTTCTGATTGCGTCGTTCCCGTGTTCTCTCTGTTGCTATTACCAGAGTCCTTCAATGCTTTACTCTGCTATTACTGAGAGGCTTTGCTGGTCACTCTTGTTAGCCCAACATATATTCAACTAGCGTAAGCGTTATTTGCTACATTTAATTAGCATACCCGAATTACTCATTCTTTAAATGGTGGGATGGAGTCCTCTCATTGCCATAGTCAGGATACTTTGCACATTGCGTTGTTTTTTTCTATTTGTTAATCACACTGAGAGACTTGGCCAATCGCTATTTTTAGCCCTTCTTATTCCTTAGCGTAAACGTGCTTTGCTGCCTCTGTATTTCGCACGCTCAAATCACAGCTGTAGGTCTCAGTGCATGTCTCTAACACACAATTCCAAGTCGAATGCCACGATGCATTCACTATAGATGTCCCCGCCGCGGTGGTTCAGTGGCTAAGGTGTTGAGTTGCTGAGCACGAGGTCGTGGGTTCGATTCCCGGCCACGGCGGCCGCTTTTCTGGTGGAGGCGAAAAGCAAAAACGCCCGTGTGTACGAGATTTCGGTGCACGTTGAAGATCCCGTGGTGGTCAAATTTATTCCGGAGCCCCCCACTATGGCACGCCTCATCCCCTGCGTTGCGTCCGTGCATTAAACCCTACAATCAGTCAATCAATCAATTAATCAATTGATCGGTCGATCGATCGATTGATCTACCCTGAGATCAATCGATTGATTTATCGACCCCTTGCTGTCGTGGAAAACTTTTATTTGAATCTGATGATGTGGGAGCGGTTCCTCATTCTCGGAGACCATGTGGTGATCGTGCTGATTCATCCCTAGAGACCGAGAGCTCTGCTTCGGCCGCGTTGTAAGGAATGCACTCTCAACCCGCATTTCGTGAGCCCCGCGTTCGAATCCCACACCCAAATTCCGCCAATTCTCTCTCCTCTACTTTTATTCGATTTGCGTCGTAGGCCCTTTTTGGAACCATGGCTTGTCCTCGCCGGACACCGCTTGTTCTCGTAATGGGGCAATTAACGCTTTCGCATGAAAATTATGTGGCGTTTTGTAAAAAAAAAAAATAAAATAAAAAACGCCGTTGTCTTATCCACCGTAATGTGTTAAGTGATATAGGAAACCTCCGACCGTTGTCTTTGTTTACTTCTCAGGTATTCGACGTACCCGCAAGAGATCATCATCCAGCTGGAGACAAAATGCCGAATTTGTCGCATCCAGATACTATCTCATCAATACTGCATTGGTAAGTATACTGGAACATACTGACCGCTTTGTTTGTGACAGAAAAATTTTATATCAGAGAGTAAGATCCCTGTGATAACTCCAATGGCAGTGATTCGCCCTTTGAGATTAGCGCAGGCAATTGCTCGAGAACGAAGAGCTTTGCGGAGAAGTATGCTCCAAAGGATGGGGCATGCGTGGCACATTTTGCTGGCGCTCGGCACATTCTGTTGGAATGTTTTTGCATCCATCCAAATGAATACGTGGGAAATATTCGGCTTCCTGAAGACTTATGTTTTGAATGTAATACTGAGAAAGCGGAAAGCGAGCATGTAAAGGGACAAAAAGAATTTTGGAATGCTGACGAATTGAAAGCAGAGATGGAAATATAGCACATAACAGCTACTGCCTGTTATGAGCAAAATTTAGTTCGAGCAGCGCAAGCATTAAAATAGTCGGGCAAATTGATGCAATAGCTCTTTTGGTGTAATGATACGTAAATAAATAAATAAATAAAAATAAATAAATAAATATAATAAATAAATAAATAAATAAATAAATAAATAAATAAATAAATAAATAAATAAATAAATAAATAAATAAATAAAAATAAATAAATAAATAAATAAATAAATAAATAAATAAATAAAATAAATAAATAAATAAATAAATAAATAAATAAATGAGGCCGCGGTGTCGTCATTTTGCGGCAATGCCTCTAATTAAAGGGGGCCGGGACAGGGTGTCAGCCAATCACGCGTCGGTATCTGTGGCAGAACCGGTGAGAGTGTCAGAAAGATGACGGCGCTTTCAACTTCTTTCGATATTTATTTACCACGATAAAGTTCGCTTCCCATTAAAATGAGCATATTTGTTACCGTAGTATCTCTTTTCAACGAAGCAAAGTCGTGTGTCCTCATCGTGATCCCTTTAAAATCTCATACGAACCATGACAATAAATTTTTTGTTGCCCGAAAATCCCGATCAACGTTTTTTAACCACGCAGGATTCACGCGCAGGCTTATTTGCGAATGATTCATTACGGTCAAACGTTCAGCGAACTTTGAAACGACATACGAAGCAATGTTGATACATGAACACATACAAAAAATCGTTGGCGACCACTCAAATATTACTCGTCCGCAGAATAATGCTCATGGCACTAAACAAGCCGATGATATACTGCAGGGAACGATGTCTGCGCAGCCGCGGCGATGACTCTTCCGGCTTTTTCTTATTTACAGCCACAACAATCGACATCTACGTGGGCAACGTCCCCAAAGGCCTGGACGTGGGCCTCTACAACGCCCGCTGGACTCATTTGGGGTGAGTGCACCGCCCCGTCACGCTCCAACGCGCCGCCGTTCGAAGCTGCGCCGTTCCTTGGCGCACAGTGCGAGACGCTCCGCGGCCTCCGAGCGCTCCCGGCACTTCCGCCCGCGGATAACGTCCGGGTCTACAAAACGTGCTGTTCGCCCACGTGACTCATTACTTACTGTACCGGCCACGTGCTAGCGGCCAGGTGGTGCTTCGGAGTCGCGACTATATACGAACACTTTTGGTAGTAATGGAACAAACAACCCTTTCTCCCATGCTGTGATTTTATGTATGTTGGCGGCAAGTTCTGCCCCTGGCGTGGGCTTTGAATGACGGAAGCGAGTACGCTGGTTGCTAGCGTACAATGTTCCACTGTAACCCGTTCCTACATGTGCACGTGCTTCCGCTGCTTGGTAGTTGGGCTTTATTTTATTGCGTTAAAGGCGCTATCGGATGTCCGCGCCGACGCTCTTGTGGTTTTCGCTGGTAGTCGATGGAACTATCACCAACCATTTGTGCATGCAGGAACTTCCGGGAGATCACGTGCGGTGCTAGCCAACTGAGCGGGACTTGTTAACAAGGCGTATGCAATTATTGTCTGTCGGTGGTGCGCCGATAAGCAATGGTCGATAAACTGCAAAAAAAAAAAAAAAGTCAACCGAAGCTGCGAACGCCCTTATGTAGATGGCTTAAAAAGACTCTGCAACACTTCCGATAAACGCTTTCACTCTTTCCTTTGCGTCTTTATGCCCTGTGAAATCGGTAGTTATCGTCAGCACGGAGCGCCACTGGGTTATTTGCTCATCGCAGCAAATACGCCTTCCTTTCCCGCCTTGGCTTTGTGGCTTTCCTTCCCCAACCGGCCTTTGGCCATCCTTGCCAATAAAGGTGCTGCAACTGAATTAAAGCCGGCCAATAGCCGCAACACCGCTGTCATTGCGTAAGCTCGAAGAACGCTATGACCGGGAAAAGAGAAAAAATAAGCAGTTTCGATTGATTGTAGGGTTTAACGCGCCGATGCAACGTAGGCAATGAGGCGCGCCGTAGTGGAGGGCTCCGGATTAATTTTGACCAGATCTTTAACGTGCGCCGAAATCTCGTACACACGGGCGTTTTTGCTTTTCGCCTCCATCAGAAAAGAATCGAACTCGCGACCTCGTGCTCTTTTGAGCTGTTTCTAATAATGTGATGGGCATAAAGCAGTAATTCTTTGTTAATGTACTTGGCGACACCCTAATCTAAGTACTGGACTGTGTTGGTTGACTACGCTCTACAAGCATTTAAGATTTCAAAAAAAAAAAAAATGTTGAAAAAAGTGTTGCAGGGTCCCTTTAACTACCATGACTTGTTTTTAATACCAGACGATATTACCGGATAATAAAGTTCTAAACACAGCAGTGTATACAACGAATAGGTGAGTAAGATTTGTTCATGTCCATTTTCGTCCGGTTTTTTTTTCTTCTGTGAGGTGAATTTTTATGGCTAGTTATCATGATGATAGTTGGGATGATTGTTTTAGTTATAGGACCCTGGAAGCCGGTGTAGTCGCATAATGATTCCCGTTTATGCGGGGAGCTGTCAAGTTTAGCGTGCGTGGTGTACGACTACACGGTTCAAGGAGAGGTGAAGCTTAAGATCTGGTTACCAGAGGGACAATAGAAACTCAAAACTAAATGGGGGTGACAGTGTAGGGCTTCTTACATTTAAACAAGACATATGAGCAAGCGCTGACATCTAATTGCAACACGCCTGATTTGACAAGGTAAGGTATCTTGTCCAAGCTATGCACCCGTACTGAGCTGAGAATTCCACTTGTTTAATAAGTTTTGGAAATTACGGGAGGAGGAGGGGGTGCCAATTGCTGCACAGTATCAAAATATACGAAAAGATGCGGTGTGCTTCTACTTAAGGACCATGTATCAAGTGACCCAATAACACCCGGCTAAATCGACGGTATGAAATTCAACGCACGTTATCGTTTAATATTCCGTTTTGCTGCTATTCAGAATCAGCTATGTTTTGGGTATGGCTTCGGTAATACATTTTCAGCGTATCGTAGTTGTTCGAGCTCAAAGGTCAACGCAAGGCTGTTGCATTTTTCGCAGGGAGCGTGTGATTTAAATTATAGCGCCTGATCTACTTTTCAAGGGCACCTGATTTACATGCAGGAGCAGCAATGTTGTGTTCTTCAGTTCCCTGAGAAATAGGCCTCGCCTGATTTGGTTACGAACCAGGTAATTTGTGCGGAGCGGCACAACGGACAACACACAAACGTCATCAGTGTTGGTGGTTACTACTTTCACTCACTTGTAGCTTTATAATAAAAAAAAAAACGAAGAGGAGCATCAGCCCTTCTCGACAATGCTTTTGTACATCAAAAGAAATAATTTTGTTAGACCTGATACGTTAACTTTGGGCTGTCTTACGGGGAACTTTTAATCACTCTTATCAAGGCTTAGTCGCCTGAATCAGTTGGACGCTGCCTCCGGCACCAGAGTTCTAGTTGAGTTATCAGTTAACTTTTCCACGTGCAGCCAAAGGTTGGAACGACCTTCCCTGCTCCATTGTTTCAACCACCTGCCCATCAAACTTCATAGAAGAAAATGTCAGTAGTCACCTGTGTTTCAAAAAACTAACGCGTTCAATGATTTTTTTTTTTCTGTATATCCACCCTTATGTAATACCCCCCAGTGGGGTCTTTAAAGGAGCCATGAACACAAAATAAAAGTTGGTTTTATTAGAAAGACTGCTTAGTCCCAAAACAATGATACCAATATCTTCCGCAATCTTCGAACAAATAACGGAGATATTAAAGAAAACGTGTGAAGCAGTCGCGACCCCCCAGGCAATTTCCCGCAACTTTTCTATGACGTCACGGAACCTTGTTTGTGCGATTGGCGGGCCGTTTAACTGACCTGTCGCGACGACACATGACTGGAAACTAGTTCCATTTGTGAATGCTAACGTGCAGCGCACCCCCGTATTCTTGCTCAGACGTCACCCGGACGCTCATATCGTTGCACGGGTACTTACGTTGAATGCAGAAGAAGCGACGCCTGGCTTGCTCTTGTTACAAGGCATGTCGGACGAGTTCTACATCTCTTTCTGTCAATAGGAGGCCCGCTATGATTTGCATCGATTAGCATCAATTTCTGTGGCCGCGTGAAAGTTAAAACATTTGCCTTTTTTTTTTATTGTTTGGTCGTATGTACGCTTCATTCTGTGCTGCCTCGACAAAACGTAATCACTCGGCATTCGAAAATTGTAAGAGAAGTTTTTCATGAATACTTCTTCTTTTTTTTGTTGCGTACTGAGCAAAAATTTTCTTTTGGAATGGCTGTAACGGAGCTGAGTGAGATACTGAATCCTAGTTCTTACAAATTAAACGAAGTTGTATTTTCTCTTCATGGCTCCTTTAAGAAAATAAAAATGAAATGAAAATTGAAATGAAATGAAATGAAATAATTAATAACAATTATTATTATGTAACAGCAATCTTGTTATTGTCAATTGTCTTTTTCCGTCGTGCTAATGGACACTTGTATACATCTACTGAATGTAAGGCGTTGATTTTTAAAGCTGCAAGGATTGTACGTGAAAACCGAAACGAAAACAGCCTACTGGGGAATTGGAGTAGGGTATTGTGCTAGAAGAATGCACCACACTAATACAAAAAAAAAATAGCGTGGTGAGTTAGAGACTATATGCATCTGCCTCTTTGTTGCGTCGCGTTAAGGCACAGCGCCTTGCGTTTAAAGCTTTAAGAGAAACCTTTTTGGGAGGTTATGTGGCTTGATAAGTTACATATCATTGCCATTTACGGGAGCAGCTTTCAAGAGTTTACTATATAAATATGGTGTTCGCCTCGCCGAGTGCTTCCCGATAAGTACACTAACCATCCTTGACTGGATAATTGTTTATGACTGCCATTTTGTATCAGGGTGATGGCGGGTCACTGACTCACTAAAGAAGCTAATATATCCGCATTATACTACTCTTTCAGTTCTAGCGCTGCTATTAGCGGCAGACTCGAAGTAAATTTTGTTGAAACGGGTAGGATCAGTCCTATATTTGGCTAATATGCTCCTCTATTACTTTCCTTCACCAGAATTCCAATCTTCTTAAGTCACTGCCACAGCCTTGTAGTTTAATTTCTCAGTGTTACGATCAAACACGTGGCCTTCGGAAAGGGTTAATATTTCCCTGCATGGGTTTGAGATGGATACAATGACATTCCAGTAGAGCGTGTCAAATACCGCACATGCCGGCGTCATTTTGGGAATACTCCGAAGAACAGCAAATGAGCTAATTGGTTCGGCGTCGTAGTGAAAAACACTCGTGTCCCATTTTTGTTTTGTGCGCGAAGTTATCCCACAGCCAGCGTACATTGTCAAGAGACTCTTGTTCTCAAAAAATCATATCTGACCTTTAAAAGCACAGCACTGCCCGTAGAGTATCGCAGAATTGTACCTCCTGATATAAAATTTTTCTGTCTCATTCACGTGTAACGACGTTTTCGACTCCATTTTTTTTCCTTCCATTTCTTCGTTTCTGTCTGCTTTGTCTTTTTTTGGTGACCTTGGTTGGCTTTGCTTTTTTGCTGTTCTTTTCACATATCATATTTAGAGTTCTAGCCTTTCTTAAACACGGTATGTCCACGCTTTTAATGTAGAGACCTAATGCTATAGCTGTCCACTGAAGTGGAAGAATTATGCTTACCTTCTGAAAATTGCCCGCATCTGCTCGCTCCGCTGCAGATGCCGAAATACAATATTATTTCGCCGCCCGTGTTACATAAATGCCTCTTCTTTCTTTCCCGCTCCCCTATCATGCTGTTTCCATCCTGCCTTTGTCCTCCCGTGATAAACTCAGTGACAGTTTGCTGGTTAACAATTCAATTTTCCAGCGTTTCGAATTGCTGCCGCGCCATCTATGGGATCTTTTGTAACTGTTGACGAGCCACGAGCGCAAGGCTCCAGCGCGAGCCCTTTTGTAGCGTAAGCTACACTGGCCGAGGTTGAGCGGTTTCGCGTGTGCCGTGAAGGGCCGTTCTGCGCAAAGCGCGAGAAGCATTGGGATTGGTTGGGATCGGATCGAATCGGATCGGATTGGCTTGGATTGCATTTGATTTGGATTGGATTGAATTGGATTGTGTTGGATAAAATCCAATCCAATTGGAGTACGGTGCTGAACCTTAGTTCACGCTACGTTTATCCTGGCATAGCCGAGCTAAGCCACTGCTAATTTTTTGTAGTTCGTGGTTAAAAATGGTTTTAACGCGTTTTTATTTGTTGCCATCGCAAAATTACGCCCACGTCTATATTTTAATAAAAGAACACTGCTAGTATCAGCTGTTATTAATGCTTTTTCTCAAATATCCCTAATGTTTGCTTTTTGCTGAACAATGCTCATTGAAGTATGCTACCAGATTTAGTAGTTCGGATATTTTTGCCATGTAATTGTTTTGCTCAAGATTTCTCTTAACTTTTGCCTGGCGGCTGAATGCCGGGAAGACAGACAGACAGACAGACAGACAGACAGACAGACAGACAGACAGACAGACAGACAGACAGACGACATGACAGACAGACAGACCAGACAGGACAGACAGACAGACAGACAGACAGACAGACAGACAGACCAGACAGACAGACAGACAGACAGACAAGTAGCAAGTTGGCGCTTTAACTCCCGTAATTTTGCATATAAGGCTACATGCTGGTTTCAAGATGAAATGGTAGTTCAAACATTCTACGAATACGCACGACTATGTACACAAAGTACAAGTGCAAGCTGATTGCATGCTCACATAAAGACAATTGCTGTTTAAATATTATACGAGACGCCATTTTCAATTCTTGATGCAAACCCACAGAATACTCTCCGCGGCAGTGATGAAAAGCGCTAGCGACTTTCCGTTCGCGAATGGCAACTGAAACAACAGTATTTAAACGCATCTGTTACACTTGCATTCTAATAAAGTATTTGCATGTTTGTGCTGATAGCTCGTGTTCGTGAATATGAAAATATACTTGGAAATGTCCGTTTTGTAATAATTACGTGAAAGTTGATAAAGCAATTTTAAACGTGCCTGCTTCCGCTCGTGTTTCGAGCGTACGGTGGCTTTTCCAGCGAGTTTTCACGTTTAAACTTGTTTTAAATGAGTCCAACGTCCTTCATCTGAATTCTTTTTTGCTTTATGTTGGCCAGGGCACGAGGAAACCACACAGCATTTTCCGCATTCCTGGATCGGTCGAACAAATGTTTTGTAAGCTAGCAGTTTTTGACAGCGGGTTCAGGTTGGAGTGATCTGAGCAGAAAAAAAATACTTTTGCGTGGCATATGAATTAATATGATCAATATGCTCGTCCAACCTCAGAAGGGGATGTTATTGTAGAAGTAGGAAATCGTCTTATAACCCGGTAGTGCAAAAAAAAAAAAAAAAATTTCTCGGGACACTTTAGGCTGCCTGCGTGTCCTGAAGGCAAAAGCTTGGCGTACGATTGTGGCAGGCACCTTTTAAATACACGTCCACCCGTCGACACAGCGGCGCCATTTTAACCGCCATAATCCTTTTTAACACACACCTTAATACCAACCTAATTCATCTTATTCATCCTAGTCCACCTTTCCCCCTCTTTATTAATAATTACTATCAATCACTGATCAATCATTAGTGTACCTTAATTCATCTTAATCCATGTCAATCCGCCTGACTTCATCTCAATCCAGTTTACTAATCAAACAATCAATCACTAATCAATCATAATTAACTTGCCCCTACCTGTAATAACACCCCGATATTTACATTCATTTACATGCATGAGAATGATGATGACGACGACGACATGCACCTGACTAAAACTTGTTTCCTTTCTGGCAAGGTGCCGATTTAGATTATTTTTCTTAAGACCCGGGTTCAACTCCCACACGAACCCGAATGTTTTCTTTTATCTCCACTTTACACCCGCCGCGGTGGCTCAGTGGCTATGGTGTTATGTTGCTGAGCCCAAGGACGCGGGTTCGATTCCCGGCTGTGGCGGCCGCTTTGCTGATGGAGGCGAAAAGCATAAGCGCCCGTGTGTTCGAGATTTCGGTGCACGTTAAGGATCCCTGGGTGGTCAAAATTGATCCGGAGCCTTCCACTACGGCGCGCCTCATCGACTGTGTAGCCTGGGCTGTTTAAATAAATCAACCAATCAACCCATCAATCAATCAATCAATCAATCAATCAATCAATCAATCAATCAATCAATCAATCAATCAATCAATCAATCAATCAATCAATCAATCAATCAATCAAGCAAGCAAGCAAGCAATCAATCAATGAATTAATGAATCAAATTTTCACTTCACAGTGGCGGGCATTTTGGTGACATTGGTGTTGACGCCGACGGCGGTCACTTTTCGAGTTTGATGAGATATATAAGGCTAACACCATAATAAAAGCAATGCTATAGCTAAGCAGTACCTCGAACAGCGGCCGTTTGTTTCCCTGTGGTAGGAAGTCTTGATCGGTGCGCTGCAAAAAAAAAAAAAAAAAGCGAATCGAGCGAGGTGTAAATGGAATGAAAGATCAAAAACGGGTGCCGTTAAATCTTTGTCATAGCCGTAAGCACCCACGCCGAGGCTCCTTTGACGCCTGTTTCGCAGGGAGGCTCACTTCTTTTTCTCCTGTTTGGTTTGGCGCTAGAAAACAAAACAAAACGAAAGGAAAGAACGTAAATAAAAAAATGAAAGACAGAATGATCTCATGTAGAGCTGTAGTGCCTACGTGACGGGCACGTAGATGCGATCCCAGCACTACCCTTTGCGTGGTTTTTTTTCTTTCTCTTCTGTTTCTGTAATTCCGCGTATCGATCGATCCCTTTCTACCTGTAATCCACGGCTGCCTGATGTGCGGTTCGTTTGGCAGTGGCATCGGGGAATTACGCTTGGAGAGGGAAACCCTTTCGCAAGTTGCAGTGTTCCCGGCTTTCAAAAAAAAAAAAAAAAAAGAAGAAGAAGGAGGGAGAGACTGAGATGGCAAGAAAGAGAGGGGAAAAGAAGGATATGGAGAGACAGAGGGAGAGAAAGAGAAAATTGTTTGTCTGAAAATGCCATCTTTTTTGTGTGTGTAGAAATAAGACCTTGCACGTTTCTGTTCAACACTTACACTTTTTTTCTTACAACTGACATAAACAGAATGTGCTACCAAATCCGTCGTCGAGTGCGCTGTTTCTGGCTGTTTCGGAATCTAAAGGCGGCATTGGGGGAACTTCAACAAGTAATCCTAACCATTTCTAGTTGTTTGTTTTGGAGTGCCTGTGTGTCTGTGTAATTTTTTGGTTGTCTCAGTTACGTTAGATTGTGCGTACTTGCTATTGTGAGCGCAGTTTTCCCTCAAAAGTTTCAGATTTTATAACTTTCTATTATTATTTTCTTTCTATTTTGCGCGGGGCTTGTAATTTGTGTAATTTCATGAGGGTTCTTCTGCTCATTGCAAAACGCGAGGATGCTGCACTGTATCGGCCTCCACGCGACAAGACAAAACACTCAAGCTTGCCATCGTGCCACCGAAAAATACCGTATTTAATCGATGGTAGGTCGAGCACGAATATAGTTCGGACCTATAAGTTGAAATTCAGCGAGAATAAGGAAAATTAATATGTACCCATGTTTTAAAACAACGTAAACAAGAAGATGTTGTTTTAAATGTATTACCTTAGCCCGGTTCCACAGGAAACACCATCTTGTGAACTTGGGATCTGAAGCCTCGTCGTCTCCTTCCGCTATCCAGGTGACGGTGTTTAACTAGTAGTTGTGCAATGTATAATGACCTAGACTGAAACTATTTCAAACCATGAGAAGTTCAACGATCCGCTGGAAATAAATTCGAAATATTTTAGGAGAGCTGAGAAGTTCGTTGAACGAAACTCCGCTGGAATTAAATCAGCTTATTACTATTAATTATTATTATTTCTTTCATATATCAATTAACTTTCGTGATTTTGCGAAGTCCCCCCTCGAAATGGGCCCAATTTTTCTTTTTTTTTTGACGCAAGAAGTAGAAGAGTATATTTGTTGCTGTTGTCGTTGTGGACGCTGACGGCTTCGTGGTCGCTTCAAAAGCATTGCAGCAACTGGTGAAGAAGAATTTGCCGTGTATCGAGCTTCTTATATTTTCAAGGATATAAGGCGCGTTTAATTCTGTGTCGCTTTTGTGGCGCAGTGGGACCTCGCAGATTCTGCATACTTCAGCACGTCTTAAAAAATGCGTTCGTCTTTTCCTGAAGAAGTGATTCAACAAAGCGGGTGTTTATGAAACGGCATTATATGTACAAGGGCTACTATGTTCCGAACGAGGCCCAATGTCCCACCGCGTGATCCACGGAGTTACTACACTAAGGGTGTAAGGACGCAATCTGGATCAGACTGAATGAAGCACCATAGGTCGGCAGGCTCATTTACGAGGTTACTCACCCCCCCTCCCCCCACTCATGGGTGAGGGAGTGCGAGTGAGGTGCGAGCCCCAATCGCAGCGAATCCCGTTCATTACTCGCGAGTGCAATGCGCCATTCGCGGCGAGCCCCACTCACCCCTCCCGAGTGCGAGAGCCACTCGCTGTGAGCCCAGAGTTAAGTGACGCTCCACCCCGCAAACCGCGCGCACCACACGCGAGAGCTTAGTCCCGCTCCCTACTCAAACCCGGGCACGAGGGCGTTCTGTGCGTGCACGAAAGAAGTTCGCGCTACTCGCGCAATTTTCGGGGCTTACCGCGGTGAGTAAAATCTCCGCGACTATTGCGCTTGCAAAACATTACTCGCTGCATTAGCGGCTATTAGCCGCAAAACTGATGAGCCGCTCGCTAAAGCTCCGCTCGCGGGCAAAAATTTAGCGTTTACTACGCAAAGGCAACAAACGCCTAAAACTCTCTATTAGCCGCCAGCCGCTCGCGACGGGCCCCAACTCCAGGAAGCATTCCGACTTGTCCTGGCCTTCCTCGAGGAGACCAACCTGTAGCCCAATGCCTGCCGGCCAGCCTTACGCACTCCTTCTCTCTTTATTTCTCTCCCTCTTTCTCTGTCCCCATTTGTTCTCACCTATCCCCTTTCACTCCCCCTCTCCCCTTCCCCCGGACTGGGTTGTATGCTGGTGAACTCCCAAATGAGTTCAAAATATCCCCAGTCCACTTCGTTGTCACTTTCTATATCAATAACTCACTCACTCACTCACTCACTCACTCACTCACTCACTCACTCACTCACTCACTCACTCACTCACTCACTCACTCACTCACTCACTCACTCACTCACTCACTCACTCACTCACTCACTCACTCACTCACTCACTCACTCACTCACTCGTCGCTGTGATGGTGGTTAAGGGCGGGATTGCTTTTAGCTGCGGAAATATCTCGTCACTGAGCTCCTGCTATGGGGCACCCTAGAATTCGCTGTGGCGTGTTGATTTAGGAACATGATTTGAATGGCCTTCTGACGCCGTAATGCGTTGATACTGCTCCGATTCATGACTCGTGGAGGGTCTGCTGCGCGCACTCGCGTGCATGTGGTGACGGCGACTGGTGAGCATGAACGCGAGTGAGTGCGAGTGAGTGCGAGTGGTGAGTGGTGAACGTGAGTGCGACTGGTGAGTGTGAGTGTCAGTGTGAGTGAGTGCGTGAGAAAAAATACATTTTTCTGTGTGAGTGCGAGTGAGTGGCTTCCAGTTTTGCCGAGGTATGTGAATCACTAAGTCATATAGGGTGGTGGTGGTGGCAAAACGTTTATTGAGCCAAAGGGAAGGGGTAGAAGGGCTTGGTTAGCCTCCTAAGTCCAGGAGGCCTCTTGTCCGGGCTGCCTCCAGTGCGCGCCGCACAAGGGCGACCTGGCGCTCCGGTGCGGAGCTGGTCAGCTCGGACTCCCACTGCCAGGGGAAGGGGAGGGTGGGGATGGGGTGTTGGGGGCAGGAGAAGACGAGGTGGTAGGTGTTGAGAGGGATGTGACAATCTGGGCAGTCATCCGGGATAGGATGATGTGGTTAAAGTAGGTTTCGGTCTGTAGTCGGCGGAGGATGTAGGCCTGTTGGGTGGTGAGGGAAGGGTGGGGGGGGGGGGAGGGGGGGGGGTATCGCCGTCGGGAGTTAGTGTGGTGGGAGAGGATGGAGTTGTACGTGGGGTCGAGAGGTGTCAGTGCTGCTGGGTCGGGGGGAAGGGGAGTTGCTTGGTCGAGCCGAGGCGAGGGAAGTGCCCGGGTAATGAGTGCGCGGGATGCGGCGTGAGCCGCCTCATTCCCTGCCAGGCCGGTGTGGCCGGGGGTCCAGACAACGGTGTGGTCAATGTCTTCGGGGAGGCGTTGAAGGAGGTGAATGGCTGCTGGCGGGGCGAGGCCGGCTTGGTAGAGGCGGCAGGCTTGCTGCGAGTCGGTGATTATGGTCAGGTAGGGTTGGTGGCAGTGGGTCAGGGCAGCGTGAAGAATAAAACAATTACTAAAAGGCCGTCTACAGGCATGTTAAAATTGACAACACAGACAAAAATACAACACACGTTCAACTAGTTTCAATCAGTTTTGTCAAGATGTTTCTAAACAAGAAAGAAATTGGCCTTATCGCATGCTAGAGCGACCAAGAGTACAGATTGTGTATGTACTAAGCCACACTGAGCCTTTGAAGAAAACTAAAAGTAAAAAAAAGGGTAAGGTGATTCCTTGTTACCATACAGAAACAGGGCCACCTGTCCTTATAACGATCAAAGTCAGGAAGCCAGCGCCCACAGACAAGCCGCATGTAAGCTTCAAGCATTGGCGACGAAGGGGTTCCAGTTTTCATACGCGCACATAAGACGAACATCCAAGGAAGAATTCCTGGGCAGGGTTTCTTCAGGCAACAAGGAGGTATAGGAGGGGTGAAAAGAATGAAGAAATTACGAGAATCAGCGGGAGTAACTGGGAGTAAGCGGCTGGTGGAAGGTACGTTCACCGTCCACGGGACACGCCAGAGGAAGCCGCAAAGACGTTACCATAACACCAAAACCACGTTAGAGTCGGCAGGCATACATTCGCTCTGGATGACGCCGAAAGTACTCCCCTGCCATTGCAACTATATAGTTAAGTCATGCAGGCATCTTTTCTTTCAACGAAACGATCACGCCGACATCCTGGACCCAACGGCTTGCCCAAACTATCCTCAGTATGTTCCCTCCAAATAAATGTAATAGTGCCTTCTCTAGGTAAACTATATTATACATACTCTAGGAAAGGAAATAACAATTTGGGGTGGCAGCGTTTTCCCTCCAGGGAACTCCAAAAGCACCACAAAATAAAAACTGACTCGAGCTGTCCAATCGAAAGGGTGTCTATAACGGTGGACGGAAACGATTGATTTAGTGGCAGCAAAACGAAAAGAAAAACATTCAGCCAATATGCTACGTTGACGTTATCTGATGTCAGTTAGATCATTATTTTGCGCGTTAATGAACTGAGGCTAGCTGCTGAAGAAGATATAAAAGCTAAGATGGATGGATACTTAATTAGTAAATACCTTTGCAGTTAGCCTGGGACTCATGTTTCGAAAATAAATAATTACTCTTACTTAAGTGGTTAAGTACGAACCAATAGGAGCTAGCTTTGCTTAGAACTTATCCATTTTCTCATTGAAGATAAAGTCCCTTGGCACAAGAACACTTCCCGTCTTTTCGACTTAGAAACATAATTTTGTTTTACTACACACAACACGGATTTAGGCTTAGGAGCTGACTACGGCGCACAGCCGTTCTTTCTGTGCCAATAACGGAAGCGGTAGCTGTGGGTGCTTAAGGCTATCTCTTTCTCTGATAGCGATTGCCTCAAGCGTAGGGCATTTGTGCCGAAATAGAGCCGGGAAAAATTACCGGGGAGCGCCACTTAGTGCAAAGGGACAACACAGGGGCGTCACATTTGGGCCGGGGACTACAGGGCAGCAAAATTAAAAAAAAAAAGCTGATAAAAAATGAAAAGAACAACAACAATGACGACGACGACGGCGACAACAGCAGAAACAACAGCAACAACTCTATGTACAAATGTGATGGCAGATAGAAGTCAGGCACGAAAGGCAGGTAGAGGGAATAGCTGTTCGGATTTTGGAACCATTCGTTAACACAAAAAGGAACAGTGAAGTTTGTTGGGAAAGGTTAGCGCCACGGCTAAGCGGTATTGGAGTGACGGGAACAAGAGAGTGAACAGAAGTGCTCGCAGCTAAAGCGATGTGCAGGCGATGCGCCTAGGCCACTTTCCTTACTGGCTTCGTTTGCGGTGTGGGGACCACGTCTGTACCCATGTCTTACTTAGAGGTAGCAGGCCGGCGCCGCAGCCGGAGCTGCCGCCGCCACTGGAAGCGCAGTGTTTCTTTCTACGCTAAAGTTCAAACTGGGTCATCTTACTGACTAAATTCCGATTCTGTCCCCTCAAAATGTCCATGGCTGTTAAAAAAGGGAAAATAGGTAGAAGAGTGTAGCGGGGAATTTCCTCATTCTGCATCATCGTACACGGGCAAACGCAAAGTACGGCCCGCCTGTGCGCTTCCCGAAGCCAGCACGACGGTGACGTGTCGGCTCCGGTATTAAGTGGAAGAGCGCGGTGCCCGCGAACACGGTGGCACATTCGCGATGAGCTGGCTGGTGGGCCCGTGGCTGCTACCTGATCGGGGTCGTTGACCTCCCTCCCCTGAGCGAGGGAAGCCAGGGAGACGGAAAGGGGGAAACGGGGAGAAGGGGATGTGAATGAGGGAAGATGCGGGAGAGGAGGAAGACGAGGTAACCGTGATTTGGCAGCGTACGCGTTACGTGACCCCCCAGCGCTTCTTATTTTGCCCTTTCTCTCCGGCTGGACGTGATTCTTAATTTTATTGCTTTCGGTAGCTCCGAGTCGTTGTGTGCTTGCTTGGATTTTAGGACGTTGTCTGGCAGAAGCCCGGCGTTATATGTTTTTGTTCATGCTTCTGCAATGTTGTCTTTCCCCGTCGGATGCCACAGGGGTGGGTGACCCTTGTCTCTCACGTCGGCGATGTCAGGGACTCCCCCGTGCTTTCCACAGCGCTTTATAAATTGTTTCCCACGGTGCGCGATCTTGTTAAATGTATTTATGCTGGTCTTTAAAGACAGTGTCGCCCACGGGGTGCGACTATGCCTCTTGTTATCTCCGGCTCGCAGTGAATGTTGTTTCCGTAATGAATTGCAAGGCCCAAATTAAGGATAAATTTATCATCTCCCTTGCTTAGCCGGCTTGAGTCACTTATCAGAAGAGCTCGCATTTGCCTGACAGAACTTGAGCCTGGCTATTGGCAATGCGTTTGAATAAATTATACCATACACATCACAGCGTGGAGTCTACAACAGGAAGTAGAATGCAAGTCATAAGGGAAACGATCTTTCCACTGTTATCAACAGTGTTTCCAAGCTGTAACACTCCGAGTTTTGGATGGATCCTAGCGGAAAGCTGACTCTTTATTGCAACACACATATTTCGTGTTTTATACCTTTTTCTGAGCGTTTTTTTCTTCCTTTCGGCGCAAATAGAAAATATGACCTATCTTTGCATAGGAATTGAGGCAGAGAAGAAAGTTATTTTATTTACCACGCACATTTTTTCGACATAGTCGTGACGTCAAAAATGTCAGGGCAGCACCGCTTCTTAGAGTTTCTTTTTTAATTGAACGGTCTTCTCGATTCAAAGCAAACATGTTTTCTTTTGGAATTGTTTCTGAAAATTTTGTTCTATAGGCGGGCTCAGGGGCCCTAAGGAGGGATCACCAAATTGCTGAAAAGCATTCGCGTAACTCGGAAGATTACAGATTATTACAAAAGTGCAATTAACTACCAGGAAATGCATTTAATGATGCGCCCGTCCAAGGCTCATCAGCCGCTAGCAGATTTCTTGCTTGCTTGATCACCCTTGCTTATCACCCTTGCTTATAAACAACAAACTGTAACTGTTGCTTTATAAACAGTGTTACATTACTTTTAGTGCATAGGTGTTTATGTAACTACCAAAAAGTCCTAAAAAGGGGGGCGTTTAATTGTTCACAGCAAGGTAGCGTTTACACGGTACTTTTTTTTCTGCCCTGAAAATTAAAGCCAACACTGTTCAGAAACACACCCTGCGACAAGCTGCGGGGGCTGTGGGCACGACATTTTTAAGGACAGTGCGAAAAGACGTGGGGAGCCTTATATATGGCACATTGTTTAGACGTGGTTTCACGCTGACAATGGGCTATGACGCCACTGCAGTGGTTGGCCAGTGAATGTTATAGGTGTGGGGGAGGGGAGGGAGGGGGGAGGGGGGGCGCTCTTTACAGGGGGCACACCGAAGTTATAAAAATTGATTGCAATGCGCAAAGGCTGACCTAACATGGAGCTGATTAGGCTATTCCAGACCAGTAAATAATGTACTTTCTGGCAACCAGAAAAAAAAAAGGATTACGACAATAAAACCCTGCTCAACCTTTTACGCCATTTTTTGAAAGTTATTTGAGTCCTTTGGAAGATTTATGGGCAACATTATTTCAGACAAAAAAAGTGAGCGAATTCGTTCGAAATTCGCTGCTTCGGTAAATATGAAAATGCTGTACGAACTAGGTTCCCTAAACATTTACGTAGATTATCAGTAGATGCTGGTGACCATTACCGCTATCACCGCCTTAACATAAATAACGTATCATGAGTCCTTCCACACAGCGAACAGGAATGAGCAGCGAAGTGGTTTGGCATACCACGGAGATGTACACTAAATTTAGAACAAAGGTACGAACTCGGTTATTCTGAACTAAGTTATTACGACAAGTTAATAAAACTCCGGGTAATGATAGGGTTGTGTTAGCTTTGGAAAATTTGGATAAAAAATAGTTACAGCCGTTTGCTGTAACTTCACTGTGAAATAGATAATTATGCAAATAACTGAAAGTCAGAGTAATGATAGAGTAGTTTGAGTGGCCAATTGTCTTATAATTGTTTGTGAGACAGTTACGCTAAAACAAAAAATTGCAGCCGTTTTTTACTAAGAATTCGCGATAATGTTGGCTTTACGGCAACTGAGATTTGTACATGCATATCAAAAATGCACAAAACCTTGCATATATAAAGCTGCGCTTTAGAAGTTTACTCATAATTTCAACACCGCAAGACATTTTCTTATCCGTTCAGTGGCTGTGGCGTATACTTCCTTAGTATTCACATTTGTTTGCACCAAAGCTGCCTTCTCCTTAGTTGTGATGTTATTCTGGCAAAGCACGCTTTACAGTCAACACCATTTCGTGGGAAATCGCTCTTTGCGGTCAACAGTTCGGGTTGGATTTTAACAGCAGAGCTGTTTAGACGGACAGAAATCCATCCGGCGTAGACAGAAAACCCCGAACGCACGTGAGCACGCGCCTCGCGGCAACCACTATGCGTCCGCAGCGCGGGGCGCCGGACACGACCTTTGCGCAGGGGCTTTAGCAAAACAAAATATACCGAGCGCACGTCAACGCATGCCTCGCGGCGACCGCCAGGCGTCGTCCAGGCTTGCGCATGGGCTCACGCCACATGATTAGTTGTTGGGACTGTTTCTTTCATATGAAGAGCACCCGCTTTCGTCGTCTTCGTCGTGTGCCGACAGGCGCGCCACGGGTCCACCGCGCCGAAGACGATAACGACGAATCTGTCAAGCCATCCCTTCACAATCCGCACGTAGAGACGGCCACCGGATCAGCTAACGAAGGAGTGGAGGTCTTCAGGAGCGAGGACGCGTAACAATAGGATTTGACCTACGCCGCTGCACCGTCGAAGACGACGGCGAAAGGGATGACGAGGATTGCTGCTGAATAAAGCACTGTACATACTTTAATGGTCTTTGCTTTACAGTGCCGTCCAAAAGGGCTTTGCACTGCTGGGGTCTGGCTGCTCCATCTCTCCCGGGATCTGCTGTCACTTTTAGGAGTAGCTAGTTCGACCCCCAGCTCTGCTGTTTCTCCAGCCTTGCACCACTAGGGATGTCTGCGTCAGTTCTTTTTAGTGACGGAGTTATGGTAACGAGTCCCCTATTCCGGTAGCGGAAGGGCACTCCCATTCTACTTCTCTGTTTATCATTTTGTGTGCGGCTCCACACAGTTAAGGGCAGGAACAGCCCTCAGTGAGTGGTCACCTCATATATAATATCGGTTTCGTGTGTACTTTCACCTGGCAAAAGAATGTAGCAACGTTTTTCGAGCTCGCCCTGGTCACCAAATTTTCCATCTTATGCACTAAAAATATTATCATCTGGGTGTGTGCGTGCGTGCGTGCGTGTGTGTGTGTGTGTGTGTGTGTGTGTGTGTGTGTGTGTGTGTGTGTGTGTGTGTGTGTGTGTGTGTGTGTGTGTGTGTGTGTGTGTGTGTGTGTGTGCGTGCGTGTGGTCATGCGTGTTGTGGGGGGAAGGAGGCACCACAAAAATTTCGCCGCATCCCGATGAAAGTTTGGCTCATAGACGATGGAGAGGCAGGCACTTGTTTGATTGTGCTTTATCTTTTTTTTACTACGTTACAGGGAGGTGTCCTTGGCAGACAACTTGCACTCCGAGTACAAGTCACGTGAGCTGAAGTCGGTGCTGGTGGACGCCATAGGGGACTTCGTGAAGTTTTTGATTCACGCTAACCACGTGAACAAGTACAACGTTTACAATCAGGTAGGCAACGCAGTGGCTGCTGCTCTGCTGAAATTCTATTGATGTACACTTTGAAGACGCGTTATATAACCTTTCTCTCGGCAATCTGACTTAGAAATCGCTCAAGCAAGGAAGCGAGGAAGAAGGCAAGCAAGCCATAATTCGGAGCATGTTGGGTGGAGCTTGTGATCATCCTTGCCGAATCCCGCACGCGTATTTGCGTTGTATGTTTGTGCGGAACAGTTTCGTTTATCTGTGCTACATGGTCAGAAGCCGTTTTGTATTTTTGGCATTTCATTACCATGCAATGCTGCTTCGCAGCTGATTTACCTATGCGCTATCTGCCAATGCCCTGCATGGACGTGTGCGTTAGTGGGTGCTGCTCCAGAGTATTTCTTTTTCTTTTGAACCAAACGAGACCCAGATTTCTCTGGCGACGACCCGTATTTTGCAGTTCTTCGGGTTCCACTTACATCGAATGGTGTGAACTGGGATGAATTTCATTCCTCCCTTTCGACTTAACGATGTCATAAAGCTGCTGCATGAAACCCGGAATTTATTTTCTGAGCAATAAAAAAGGTACGAGGTGACCCAATCACTGCTGACGATGTAGTAAACGCGAAAGCCGTAACGTCCAATTACGAACGTGTTAGTTAGCTGTCTAGTTGAATGCTTTGCGCTTCCTTTTTCGCCTGCACGTATAATTTTCGAGTATAAATGCGAAATAGAGAAATGGACAAAACGGATCGCCAATCGAGAAGTGTTGGTGCCTAAGATATGCGTGCGTTGAGTTTGCGTTCCCAAAGCGAGCACACCTGGCAAAATAACGAAAGTACCAAAGAGATTAGCAGCTTTGGAACAAAGGTCCTTCTTGTTGTGCCAAGCTCCCGCAATAATAAATTTTTCCTCAATGGTCTCTTTGCTCTTCAGGTCGGAATAGTTGCATTGAACGTTATAGGCGACGATGTACAAGGCTTGGATGGCTCTGAAGAAGATGAGGTGAGCAATACGCTCGTTTTAAAGTGAAATTATATTGACGAAAATGCTGGAGGCGTAAAAAAATTACGAGGTCACTTAAGCACTTTTATGATGTAGTGAATATGAATGCATTGATGTACAATCGACGAAAGGGTCCTCCCGTTATCGTAATCCTCGTTTCACCTTAGTGCTTTTGCCTTCCTCCAATCTAGACGTTTTTCTATCCACTCCCTTTTTTCCTACCTATGCCGTAAGCCATTCTTTTCGTAATAAAGGTTATTCAATTCAATTTCTCCGAAGATCTGCACTCTTCGCCCATCAGCTACTGCTACAGCGCGCATCCTTTTTGTTTATCTTCTGTTTTTGTTGTGCTGCGGCACCTCCAGCCGACCTCTGTTGTTTTTGGGGTTATTTCTATTTCGCCTCTTTTCGACACCGTTTGCGACAGGTTGCTTTTTTTGAGTTTCTATCGTACAAAAGAATGCATATATTTTAAATGAATGATATAGTGCCTGGAATCCTAGATATTATTGGCACTATTCTAGTACTCTCAACTAAGTACTCATGTTTTGCTTCACATATGCCCAAAGTAAAGTCGTTTTCTTCGCAGTTAACCTAGAATGTTTAGATCACAAAAGCAGTTTTTAGTTGTTGGAAACGGGCCTGCCTACTTGTACTTTGTGTTCGAGCATTCTTCCACGTGTTTCCATTCTTCGGGCCGTTGGCAATTTTGTGGGCCATCGCGTGGTCACTACGACGGTGTTTTGACCTACCGTGTTAACTTACGCTTCCGTATCAATAAAGCCGTTAAAAGATGGTCGGCCATTGATAAGTGTCGTAAGAAGCCCTCGATAAATTGAATCCCCACCCACCCCTGTGCACCATTTCTTAAAACCTTTAAATACGCACATGGTACGGCGTGCTATCGCGAATAGTTATCTTTACCTTTATGAGCTGACCTTTATGAGTTACCTTTATGATCTGATAGGGCGTGGAAAGGAAAATTCAGTCTGCTATTCGGCGGGCTATCAAACTTGCGAACCGCCTTATGTCCTTCACTCCATACGTGCTACTGTACAACGAAGGCACGCAGTACCGAAACGACGAAAAAACTTTAAGGAGGATGTTGAATTTCCTGCGGGAAAGCTGTGGCGGGAAGCGCCACGCGCCTTGCAGCTCAACCAGAGAAAGGAAACAGGGCGGGCAGCGGGGTAGGAGCGTGAGCACGCAATAAAGAGAAAACCAGGAGGTGTTCTCAGGTAACGCGGGTGTCGGTCTCTTCGTGTCTCTACATTTCTCTACATTTCTTTGTCTCTACGTTCACACTACGTTCCCATTCGTGCTCCGATAAATGAAACAACATAACGGAAACACAATGGAACCTACACGGAACCGCCATAATGCTTCGCATCCTCCTCATGGTTCCCCACGGGAAGATGGTGTAATTTTTTTGTGATGAACTGTGCACAATGGAAAACCAACTAGGCCAGTCAGTTACGTTACTAAATCATATTTCTCGTGCCATTTGCGACTAGGTTTCGGTTGCTGGCAGCTAGAGTTGCCACCTTTCCCCGAAAAAAAAAAAAACAACGGGCCTTGGCGGAGGGGGGGTGACGTTGTATAAAGACGGTTGAATTTGTGTTGAAAAAAAGGTGTTTTTTTTTACATGCAATGCCATCTATTGTAGCCTTTTCCTAGAGAGAAATCAACATAGCGTTTGTACTAAAAGTGATTGAGATTTTGGTTATTGCTCTGAATGCGCTGCACTAAAAAGTAACCGCCCTTGCTGACCGCGGTCGCGGCATTTCGTTGTATTGTTCCTCCCTTTGGTCCCCCTCCATCTCAGGGAGTGCGCTCGCCCATGTTTTTTCTCAGCTCGCATGTCTTTGCGTAGCTTGTCGACACATATTTATCGTCGCAGTTGGTGAATTGACGCGTATAACAGGCCAAAAAGAAATAACCGTGGCACAATGGCCAAAAAACCGGCCAAGGACGGCCGGTTTTAAGTACGGACCGGCAACCGGCCCGCTGTCTAAAAAACCGGTCGGGCCGGTCCAAAACCGGGAAAGTGGCAACCGTACTGGCAGAACCAATGTGACTGAAACTGTTCAGCAAACCGAAAGTGTAATCAACATCCTCGCCCAGTGCATGTACTGAATCAGCTCGTAGTGTCGTAGCTCGTAGTGATTTAAATTGCAGTTGGTATCATTTCATTTTTTCTGCAGTAGTTGTACCTTAACACATTATTTCTTGTTTTGGTAAGGTGCACACGTCTGCCCCATACCCGCCCAAAGTGGCATGTGACTGGCTCATTCTGAGTCTCAAGGGACGGTTATCTTATAAGTCACCAGCTTTAATTGATAAAAAATGGGCCATCTCCACTAACGTGAAATCTGAGCAGCGACGCATGCAGCGTATAAGTGCATTAAAAGATTGTAAGCCTCTCTCTTGCCACACGGTGCGCGCTGATTGGGCGCCGGACAAGCAGCGGTGGGAGGAGCAATCGCGCTGTTTCTGAGGTGGTGGCGCCCTCTCTTGCGTTGAAGCGGATTTAAGCAATTAAATGAGAGACAGACTGGCCGTAAGTTTTCTTTGTGTCACACACCACAGCATGCTAAGAAGCATGCTTTACGGAAGAAAATCTGGCGTTTGAAACCAATTTTGAGACAGAATTTAACAAATTTTTGTTATTAATGCTATGGAATCCTTATTATTCCCGTGTTTTAAATTAGTTTAAATAATGTTAGCTTATTTTAACTCGGTTTTATCGATTGTAAACTTGTTTTCTGATCATCGTTCGACAACTTGATTTACCGTGACGACATGAGACGACGACAGGAGGTGCCGGCAGCCCCAGCCCCTAAGGTGCTTCGCCCCTAAAATTGAATTGAGACTAGCGATGCGTGTGATCCACTGTTTCTATTGACACATGCCTGAAATCAATTATCCCCTAACCTCATACGATTGCCAAATGGGGAGCTATTATATGCACTGGGAACTTAGGTAGCCTTTACAATGAATGTGACTTTCTTTCGAAACTCTTGCACGCCTCGTACCCCTGCGAGAAGAAGACTACGTGGCAGACCATCATCAAGCGGTAAGTAATGTGTGCGCAATGCGAAGGAACGGTCGCTAATGAGTAGATACGGTGGCCTAAACAAACAAGCTGGTTACAGGCTGTAAAGCACCCTAACCACCCGTTATGCCAACTCTCGCTGTCTATCGCGTGCTTGGGTTGCGCCAGCTCTGTCCCCTGTTTTGTAATCCGAACCATCTGTTGCGCAATCGCAAAGTTTGATCCGTGCCAAATTCGCCAGTGCGAAACCTGCGTACGCCCTTGGGCTGAGTGACAGAAATCTGCTCACAGCGAGAGTCGCTGTGATGCGAGAAGCGTCGACAAAGCGGAATACGAAGCGGCGGTTCATTGAACTCTTTTGCTTTGCGTCGTCATGTATTGCTGCCATTTGTTTCGCACCGCCGAAGACGTGGGTGGAAACGTGCAGCGGCCCGAGGCAAGGGGCGTCGGTTAACCGGTCGGGGTCCCACGAAGTTGCACCGGGTTTTTGCCGTACTATGTTTTTTTTTTAACTTTTGTTGTTCGCTTGAGTCTTATTTAATGACGCGGAGAGCACGGCGTGATGTCGCCACGCCCTACACTGCTGACAGAAGCCATGACAGCGACCGCCGAAGTGCTTCGTGGGGAAAACTGAACACTCGAAACGCCGACCGCGGTTTTAGATAATTTTACACACACAGAACATAATACATAGATAGGCGTAGTGACGTACGTAGTATCATCTCGAATGCCTTACCAATATCATATATATACTACAATGACGCTATCAGACTATATATACATCATAATAACTATATATATATATATATAATATATATATATATATATATATATATATATATATATATATATATATATATATATATATATATATATATATATATATATATATATATATATATATATATGCCACCGCTTTGCGTCGCGCTTAATGCTTGGGTATGAACTACGCTTGCGTTTGCACTAGGACTTCGCTAAGCCATACCTTCATTACCTGTTCGTCATTTCGGTGTTGTGTATTCCAACCATAAACTTCTCCCTGCTCCCACAATTGTAAATTCTACCAAGGCAAGAATGTTCCGAAGAAAGCGGTAGTACCGCTTAATTAACCGGTCGCAACCAAGTTGGGTACCATGGCTTGGCAGTTGGACGTGACTACTTCTAACCAGAGACCACGACCTAAGCGAATGCGTACTAACAATACTTTGCGAAACGCTCACTCTTGCAGAAACAAAAACAAGCGCAAGTTCTTCCGGTGAACTTCTTTGTTTTTGTGCTGGTTTTTCCCTCGGCGGCGCAGGAACGAGGAGATCTCGCCCATGGACGACCTGGCCTTCGACATGTACGTCGACACCGAGGTGGCGCAGATCTTGCGCAAGCTGGAGGCCAAGAAGAGGGACGCCATCGCCGGTGAGTAGCTCCAAGGGGGCGCAGCAGTCAAGACTTCAAACGACACTTTAGGTTACGCTATGCGATGCGCATGGATTTGCCTGCTCCCTGAAGCCTCGCTGCAATTAATAGAAGGCACACGTCTACAGTTAACAGAGGACTCAAAAATGTTGTACCCTGCCCGAACGGAATGAATGAATGAATGACCTTTATTTAGGAAGAGGCCTGAGGCCCTGGTGGGGGTTAGGGCGAAAAGGAAAGGGGAAGACCCGTGTTACAAACAATGATCACATGAAGTTATAATCGTTTAAAGTTTCTGTTCCGGTTAGCTGCAAGCACGGTTTGAGTGTTCACATAGGCACTGGTCGTTGGTATGTGGAGCACTGTCATGAAGATTCACGCGAGTACAGTCGCGTGCACAAACACTTGAAAAAAAAACGGTGGGAGTTAGTGAGCCATTATACAACTCTGTACAGACCACTTTGTACAGCAAAGTTTGCTACCCTTTCAAGCGTGCGTGGATCGCCTCTAAAAAGCTGCAAGTGCGCTGTTAGTGATTGCGGGGGCCGTCTGAGAGTCTAGGAGCTGCTGTCTGCCGCTTGAGAATGCTGAACAAGTCCAAATTAGATGAAAGAGATTGGGGATAGTATGTGCCGCACAGAAGGTACATTTAGATGCCGAAGCCAGATTTCTTGTTCATTTAGAAGTGATGACCGGTGTGTAAGCCGCATCCACATACATCTTGTTGGCGAATACTTCTTCTCGTCTCGATAGCATCCTTAAAGGTGTCAAAAAACCAGGTGGGGAAGCTTCAGCCCAATTGTTGTCTGCTGAGTCGTTTGAATCGTTTGGTTACTTTTGTTGCCAGTTGGTAGTGGTACGTCTGTTTGGGCGGACGCAGCGCACTCGGTGACGACGGGGGAGACCAAGGGAGGATTTTGTAAACACTCCCGGGCAGCATTATGTGCCAGTTGGTTGCCTGCGCTCCTGGTGTATGTGCTGGTGTCGAAGCCCTGCGGACTTTGATTCCTTCAACATTGACTTCTTGTATCATTTTTAGTATGGAATTGGCTGCAAAATTTTGCGTGGAGGCTTTGTTATAATTAGCCTGACGCGTGCGCCGTGGAAGGTGCACTTGTCGGCACGTGCGTAGAACAGATGCACGCGGAGGAGAGCTCTGACTCTGGGTAAACTGCAGCGTGAAGTGTTTCAATTCTGCTTGTCGTAGTATTTGGCGTCAAAAGACGAAGAAAAAGGATCGCTACAAACACGATGGAGCAGTAAACAATCTAATAATCTTTAGCATTCGCCTCCAAACCATGTAAGCAAACTTGTCTGAGGAATTGTATTTATGGAGCGTAGTGAAGTACGCGCCCAAACGTGAAAAGAAAGCCTCTGCCTCAACAGGCTTGAGGCTGCTCGCGGTAAAGGGTTTAGCAGATTGGCGCTGGTGCACCCAATGGTTGCTTAATTTACGCTGGGAAAGCGCTGACCCCTGTTTCTCCTGTGTTCCTCGCGAGGTTTAACACCCCTACGATGAATGCATGCATGCATGCATGCGTGTGTGCGTGCATACATACATACATACATACATACATACATACATACATACATACATACATACATACATACATACATATACATACATACATACATATGCATACATACATACACATACATACATACATATACATGCATACATACATACACATACATACATACACATGCATACATACATACATACATACATACATACATACATACACATATACATACATACATACATACATACATACATACATACATACATACATACATACATACATACATACATACATACATACATACATACATACATACATACATACATACATACATACATACATACATACATACATACATACATACATACATACATACATACATGCATACATACATACATACATACATACATACATACATATACACGTACATACATACATACATACATACATACATACATACATATGCATACATGCATATACATACATACATACATACATACTACATACATACATACATACATACATACATACATACATACATACATACATACATACATACATACCTATACGCACTCATACACCCATATTACGCTAACGCCGTAGGTCTCGTAAGGGCAGAAATACAAGTACCGTAAAGCTTTTGAGCTTTTAAATCACATCCATGTAAAATACAATGCGGTAACGGTGTCCCTGTTGTCGAACCAGAAAATCACCGGGAAGCGGTAGAACGCCTCAGCTTCCCGGTGATCACCATTTCACTCGAGGGTTAACCCGTGGTTCGAACTAGCGCCTTGAAAACATGAAGCTTGCCATAAAACTCGCATCACAATAATTTAGTCCAACGGCACCATCCTAACGGCTTTGTTAACCGACATATGCGTGCCATACCGGTATACGTAACGATATAAGCGTGATTGTTTGCTGATACTATGCGCGCGGTTATCTTGTGGCAAACCTGCGCACTCTATTGCTCGTCCTTCCCTATTGGCGTATGAAGTAGCCACGCATGGTCGTACGTCTTGCAACGAAGAGCCCCATAAGCTGTCGCCAACGGGCGGCGAATTCCGAAGCGCTGGGCGTGCGAGCTTCGCGATGTGCATCGCGCACTCCCATAGCTTACGCGTCTCATACGCCGCCTATTGAGCCTTGCATATCACAGGGGCCGCCGAGAGAGATCAGCCGTGACGATCGGGGAATGACCAGCTAACGATGTTTTCATGCTAATCCGAGGTAATTTCCCGGAAAAGGGGGGACGAGGTCACACAAAAAAAAAACTGAAAGAAGAGTACGCGCACGAACCATTGGGGGCTTTGCTTGGCACTGGCCTCTTTCGTTCGTTAGTGGTCATTTAGGAAATTTACGTTTGAGCTCGAAAGAAAAAACCATGAGGTGGCCTGGGCATAACAAGCGAAAACAAATGTGGTCATCAATAATGAAGAAAAAAGGGTTCAAACGCCGCTGTCGCCCTTCATTGCTGTGACGATGGCGCACCATATAAAGCATAAAATGAATTCGCAACTTCCCTCGCAGCTTGTAACCAGGTTCTAGAACTGAAAACGCGTTGTGGCCGGCCTCGCCATGCACGGACGCCAATGAAGGGTGCGGTCCTCTCGCTTCGGCTATAGTGAAAGTGAGCGCGTTATTGTGAACTACGCCTTGTTTCGATCATGCGATAAGTCGCCGTAAGGCGTTGCTGCTGAGGCACGAAACAGTGTCTGATCTGCGCTTTCCATGCAACGTGGAGCATTCTTATAAACAGGAGTGCTAATGCGCTTCTCACACTCCGCCTGCTTTTTTTCATACCCGGTCGTTTACGGCGAGCCAACGGGACCAGAATACAAAACTCCTATTCACCTTTACCCCTCACTTTTTTTCCTCTCGTTTTTTTTACACTTCCACAATTAAAACGACGTCGACATCCGAGCGGCTTACGGCAGGGGCACGCGTGCCATCACAACGCTAAGTCCACCCCAACGAGATTCAAATTTTCAGCTGCACTAATTAGAAAACCCTTCCAATAATCCCCCTCGGCAACCTAATCTGTCTGTCTGTCTGTCTGTCTGTCTGTCTGTCTGTCTGTCTGTCTGTCTGTCTGTCTGTCTGTCTGTCTGTCTGTATACAGACGAAACTTTTCCAGACAACGCCATCTGTTAGAACACTTTAGATTTGTCAACTTTGTTCTGTAAAAACAAAGTATTAGGCTTCTTTTAGGCAAAACATAAATACATAACCGACATTGGCAGTGTCTTTTCAGCTAAAAATAGACACGGCCTTAATTAACGCGAGCTCGAGGCGGAACCTTAAGCCCAGCAGTAACAAGAAGGCCCAACAGATGGCGGACGAGAAGTGCCAATGAAGGAAAAGTGAACTGAATTAAGTAAACCCCCATTGCATTTACCAAAGGAGGGGCCAGACAATGGGGACAGTGAGTAAGTTGGCGGTGGAAAAAGGAGAGGAAGGTACGTGGCAGGGGCGGCAGAAGACTGCTGTCCTTTGATGACGTTTGCAGCGAAGCGGGCAGAATAGCTCTTATGAAGCAAAATTATGCCAGTGTCCCGCCTTAATTGTGCCTACGCAGTGCGAATAAAGGACTGGAGAATATGTTTACTTGCTGTTTTGTGTAAAAAAATTATCAACTGCTTAGTAGTCAACCCAGAAACGGCGAATATGTTTCTTCGCATTGAAGCATGAACAATAAGATACACAACAAAACGAAGCCCTCGACATTGACAGAATATATACGCTTGAAGAACAAACATTAAAGCAGCTCCACTTAACGTGAGAGCTGTTGGAAGTACGGAGCAGTGATTCGCCAGTTTCTTTTGTGTTATTCTTGTGAGTCTTGTGAGTACCTTGTGTTTGGGTTGTTTTTGAAACGCCGCCTGTATAACATTGCCTTATTTCGGGCGGCATTGCTCCTGCTCTCCCGCCACGAGGCGTGGGGCGCCCTCTCGTGACGAGTTTCAGTATCAGTATCACTTGGGTCCCTGGACGAGCTACGATGACAAGCAGGACCCCTAAAGTGCTCCGCACTTGAAACAAACGTACTAACGAACAACGAAGCGGCGGACCAACTATTATACAATTAGTAACATCAATTTTCGTCACACGGAGCAACGAAACGACAAATGTTAGAACTAAAACATTTGTGAAATAGATAAATTGTATGAGTCAAATATATGCATTACAATGTGAGATTTTACATCGAAAGTGTTTGAATGGTACAAATGAAGTGGCGTCTTTAAATTATTGCCATGTAGTCAAGAATGGCGCGAGCTACCAAAACGAAAGGGGTGCCAAAGGCGCGGTTAATTTTATTTGCGTGAAATGCTTCAATTACATGTTCAAGGCGCGAAAATATCTTTGGGAACGGCGTGCGGCGAAGACAATTGTTTGTTTATCATTTTGTATTACCAACTTGAACAGCGAAACTCCGAGAAAAGCAGGTCGGTTTGAATAGCAATGGTTCATTTAGCGGTTTTGAAATGCACTGTTCCACCCTGCGACCACCATCCAAACTACTCAAAAACTGCCGTCATTGCATCTGTTTTGAAGCGCGGGAAATCTCATGCAAAATAGCCACAAACATTGTTGATTTTTCTTTTATGGAGAACTTTCCCTTTCTCATTTATTTTCAGAGGAGAGGTTCGTGTTCGCAAAAAAGCTGAAATACGCGGTTGCGGAGCTTCAAAAGGTAAGGTATAAAAACTACGCGTCCATAGCGAATAAACATATTGACTGGCTCACGCTACTTTTTGTTCACTTCGACGGTGAAAAGCATTGCAAAACTATGTTTTTGTGTGTTGTGTGCTAGACAAAAATCTAACGCCACTCTCTGGAAGAAAGATGATGCAAACGCGAATCTTTCAAGATACAAATACAAAGTCCCCAATTTAATCAGCCAAAGGACAAATTTACGACAACGGGGATCTAAGCGAATCTTATATTATGATTTGGGTCTATTAGTTTGTGATTGGGTCATCTGAATGTACTGAATAATTAGCTCAGCGTTGTCATTGATTTGAGCTTCCCATTGGTTAAGCGTGTGGCGTGGTCAACGCGCCTGTAAGAGAATGCTTTCATCAACATCATTGCTCAACCGTATGACGCTAAACCACATTCGTCTATTGTAATGAAATCCGTTATGCATGTAAATACATGCCACTGTATATGCGGTGTCTAATTCATGTGCCATTTGTGGAAAGACCTTATGTAAAGTTTGCTTTCCTGCAGTGCATTTTTTTGGACACCACCGCAAGTGAGACACACAAAGATTCTCTTTAAAAAAGTATTCGAACGCTTAACCACGGCATCTAACTGAACGACTCCTTTACCTAGATAAACCATCATGCTCGGACTAATTTATTGCGAAGCCATGTACAGTGCGTTATACGTGGTGCGAATTTACCATGCGAATTCGATGGGTTGGCACCACTCGTGCGACAGAACGATCTATTTTCGAAGTTGCGCAAATTGCGCAGCGTTTGGGATGGCCAAACTGTTCCTGCGGCCAAACTGGCAGCCAGCGGGAACACAGCTAGGTGAACGTCGCGATTTGGCCGTCTGCTTGCTGTCCAACCACGTAGCGTTGCTTGTACGCGCAACAGTAGCTGCACAGAAAAATTGGGGTTTCATTGATGCATGTTAGCACATATGTTGGAGCGTGATGTCCGGTGGAGCAGAGAAGTTGAAAAAAAAAATGGTGTGTTCTTTTGCAATCTTAAAGAACTATCTCTAAATGGAGGAGAATTTACTGGGCTGGTTGGATGAGGGGAACGCGATTAGAAAACTAATGAAAAGTGTGTTCCACGCGAAGAACTACGTAGAGCGCTACCACGAGCAAGCCTAGGGGACTGTCCAAACCTAATGATGATGAGAAGTGAGACATTTAAGGTAGAGTAACTAAATGACAAAGCGTGCGACGTAAGCGTGCGAGGCATGATTAAAGGGCCATCTCCACTAGCGTGAAACCTGGGGAGGGGCGAAGCATGCAGTGTATAAGTGTATTCTTGGCGCCTTCACGTTTTGCCAACGGAGATGAAATCGTTTGGGGGTAGAGGTATACGGCTTTGCTGTAAAAGTCTCGTGTCTTCGAAGCACGAAGCGTTCTAGCGCGAGGCGTAAACGAGTGTCCCGGTGTTTTTTTAGTTCGCATTAAGTTCTAGCGCGATGCGTAATCGAGTGTCCCGGTGTTTTAGTACTGTGACTACGAGAGGACGATTACGACGACGACGTGAGATGCCGACAGCCCGAACCCCTAAGGGCCTTCGCCCCTAAAAAAGATCTACAAAACATCGATCTTGACAACTATTATTACACTGGGACGCTGGTCTGAACGCTGGGACGCTGGCGGGTGCTTGGTTGCTTGCTGCGCTGGTTATACTATGTATGCATACATTGGTACTGAATCAGAATTCGATTTATTCAGGCAACAAACTTTTTTAAAAGTTAACGAGTTTCTTTTTTTAGGAGCATAAGAACTTCGCCCACGACAGATGTTATTAGGTTTGCAAACAACGTGCTTTCGCAATGGAGAAACTGCAGCGTTCACAGGCATTCTAGACGGCAGTACGAATTTCGCAAATGCGGATGTTCGCCCCACTGGATTCATATAGGAAAAACGCAGCGTATAGTACGCGATTACGTTGAATGTTGGAACCTACAGCGTCCGCAGGAGCGATTTCAGCGCGGCCGCAGGGCACTCACTCACTCACTCACTCACTCACTCACTCACTGACTCACTCACTCACTCACTCAGAGAGGGCGCCACCTTCTCTCTTTCTGCCCCGTTAACTCCCCCAGGTTGGCGAGAAGCTTGGCAAAATGGTGATCGAGAAGCAGATGGCCGTCGACATGGAGGACTTCGACCGTGCCCGCCAGAAGAAACAGCACATCGAGGAGTACCGCCTGAACGCTTACGAGCACCTGCGCCTCCCCGAGCTCATGGAGATGGAAGGGGTGAGCACTCTGCCCTCTTTGACCAGCGAAACCGCCTCTGAAATAAGTCGCCCTTGCGTCTACTATGCTCGACACCCGTTTGACGCGTCTGGTCACAAAGGACAGCTTATTCCTCGTGGAAAGTGAAAGCAGTGGCGTATCTGCTACCCTGACGAAGATTGTCTGTATACCGTCTAAGTGCCTTGGATACTGAACTCGTTAAAACGGGGCGTTAACTTCGTATTCTCGAACAGCTTCAAATTTCAAGAACAACCTCGACGGCCTGACAGCATTCAACAGTGAGTACAAAATCGAGTATTTTCAAATACTTTTCAAGTCATTCTACTTCAATTGCGCCGCTACCCTTACCCAACGGCTGCCCGCCTCTGCTAGCATTTTATTGGTAAGAGGCTCGGCTTCTCGTGGTCTGGTGGACAAAGAGTCGAGAGGGCCTTTTCATTAATATTTCGTGGCACATTTTTATTTTTACAGCAAGAATTACCCGCAGTCTCTACTTTAGAAACCTCAGCATAACATGCAACCCATTTGCAATTCTGTGTTGCCTAACAAACACCTAGCTTGTAGTCAATTGTGGCCTTCCTAAACTTGTGGCCTGTGACTTGCTCTGCAATGCTGATGGAATGAATTAAGATGAGGTCAAAGGAAGTCTGCATCGAATTGGTGATTTTGTTACTAGTAAACTTAGACCATGCTGAAACTTGCAGGATATTGTTTATGAATGTGGCACTTCAGAGATTGACAAAGCAGTAGAATATTTGAGTCATCACTCGCACACTCCGCAAAGTTGTTAGGATATTCCTGCTTGAGGCTATAGTGTTGTAGATTACCACACAATGTCGGCATGGCGCTGGTATCATTATATTTACGCTATTTCTCTTTTTTTACAGTACAACCCTGAGCGGGATTCCGCGCTTCCAGGTGGGTTATAAACTTTCACATAAAACGACATTTTAGGCGGCTGTATCAACAGGTTCATCTAACTATAAAAAACTTCTAGTTAACGTGCAAATTTACATTCCCAATGCATGTGCAAGACCGATAGCTTGTTCTTATCTCCAGTAACGCCCCCCATATTGGGTACTGAAATCAACACCGTGCGTATTATGCGCACCTTATTAAAATGCCTAAATGCACGATCTTATGACTAATTTCCATTACGGGCTGTAAATTTTGACGGGTGGTTTTCTTCCAAGCCTGTTATAACCCATTTAATAGTTTTTGAACACATATTGCCCTTTACGTAACGGGATAAAGATGTCTTATAAGTTCCGCGCACTGCATTATTTCGGCCAAGCGATTGGTTAGCAACGCCACATTTACGTCCCTGCAGGCCGACGCTTTTGCTAAACTTGGCGAATGGCGCCATCAAAGTGGCCTCCGAACGACCGCCGGGGGCTACGTTTTGTGTGTGCGTGTACGTGTGCGTGTGCGCGTGCGTGTGTGAGAGAGAGTGTTCGTTCGTGTGTGTGTGTGTGTGTGTGTGTGTGTGTGTGTGTGTGTGTGTGTGGTTGTGCGTGCGTGCGTGCGTGCGTGCGTGTGCGTGCGTGAGTACTTGACGCTTAAATTACGGCGCCAATCATCGAGCGACGCTTTCGCCCTTTTTAATGTGCGCATGCAGGGCCACTTCTTGCACGCGGCCACTACAGTAATTCTTAGCCTCATGGACAGACATAACACCGTTTAAAGTGCTAATACAAAACATACCAGCGTTCCCGCTGTGCAACGACGAGCGCGCGTAAGCGCGTGCTTATTCCAAAACAAGTTCCAATACTTGTACCGCAGACATGTTGCCCACTCCAAAATCGTTCGCGGACCCGAAGTGCCCTGTCACTATTGGGGACATGCATCGAGACTGCTGGCTCTTGGCTCGTGAAGCGCTACATTTTTCCCTAGTGTATGTGCGTTAAATGTGAAAGCTGCGGTCTCAGGCAACATCACTTTTATTCAGTAGCGCCGGAGTCGCCAAAAGAAACGCTAGGGTTTATTTGTACATATCTTTTTCTCAAATATTTTCGGCGTCTTGATCAGAGCTGAAGAACCCCGATACGCTGAGCAGAAATCATGGGCGCCTTCTTGCTCGGTGGTCCAGGGCCGGTTCCTCCGCCTGAGAAGGCAGGCAAGGGTCTACACGTGAGTGTGGACCCTCAGATGGAAGGGTCAGGGCCCGGCCGCAACGCGCCACCCGAGCAGCGTGGGGCCACAGTCTCGCAGCAACAGCAGCAGCAACAGCAGCAACACCAGCAGCATCAGCAGCAGCAACTTCAGCAGCTGCAGTCAGCCCCACGGCAGGCTGCGGCCAAGACGCCCAAGAATTCGTACCTCGCCCTCGAGAATCGGCTCGTTGCTGGGGCGCGCAAGTAGGTGCCTAAACCAGACGCCGACTTCAAAAATCCCTTTCGAAATACGCGCTTGCTACATAGATTGCGTCCTTTTTACTGGCTTAGGTTTTGGGTGTGCCGGGGTTAAATGACGCTTCCCGGCGTGCGCTACCAGCAAAACAACCTCCCCAATAAATTATTGATGGCTTTCGCCGTAAACAACTGTACACTGCTCTTGGATATTACCTAGCATTTATTATCATTTACACGCCTACTTTGGCTAGACTCTAGGGCATTAACATCCCGAAGCAACCTGCCGCGGTGGCTCAGTGGCTAAGGCGTTGCGCTGCTGAGAACGAGGTCGCGGGTGCGATTCCCGGCCGCGGCGGCCGCTTTTCTGATGGAGGCGAAAAGCAAAACCGCCCTTGTGTACGAGATTTCGGCGCACATTATAGATCCCCAGGTGGTCAAAATTAATCCGGAGCCCTCCACTACGGCGCGCCTATCACCTGCGTTGCGTTGGCGCGTTAAACCCTACAATCAATCAACATCCTGAAGCAGTCAAAGAGCTCGTTGACTTTAATTTTTTGTTGGTGATTTATATAACAAATCAAATTTTCTGGCAAACCGAATTTCTCGAAATTTAGTATCTTCAGCGTGCAGCGTTGCCAACTACGGCGGGGTGAGTTAGCAGTCGTAGTTCAGGTACCGTTATACAGAAAAACGCGTAACCCAGTTACGCAATTAATATTGAAAGCCATCCCCTTTTTCTGAAATAACGGAAGTTAGCATTAAATTTTAACATCTGCAGATAACGCCACAGCGACAGAAGCTATCCATTGTTTCGCCCAGGGGCTGTTGGGTTGGCGTACTATTTTGTACTAACAGCTGTTTTAGGGACAGCTGGAATATTTGACCGGTGATGCTTGCCTAATTTGAAAGCCAGTAAAGGTTTGTGAAAAAATAAACGGAAACCAACTATAGTTGCCGGAGCTATTACGACAATCGTTTAATTTTTTTAAGTTCGCACAATCCTTTCTAGCCGTTTACTAAAGTTTCACTTGTTAGTTGCCGTGACTCCGAGTGCAAAGTACTTTCATGATTCTTTACAGTTTTGCGGAGTTTGTTCTCGGTCCTGATGCGCCCATTTCTTTTCTGAACTGCAGAGAGCGAGAGTCGTTTCCATTGCTTTGCTGAATAGGCCCGTTTGCAACGAGCGAACAGAGAAGGAACCTTTAAGGAGGTCCTGGTCTGCTAGCGCGTTATGAAAATCTCACTTGTGACTTGACTGTTCGTGACGGTTTTGAATAAACCCACGCGATTTCGTTCCTCTATACAGGGCACTAAACGTGCGAACGTTTCGCTAAGCATTAACACTCACCCCTTGCCTCTTCCTGGTTGTCTTCCGCCAGAGTGGAAAGCGAAGAAGACGGCAAAGAGTTGGTCTTGGGTCGAATGTCACTGAGGGATCGCCAAGAGGCTGCTCTGCCTATTGAAGTCTTTGGACTACGGCTGGTAAGGCCCGCTTTAAACCATTGATGTGGCTGCAGGGTGGGCAACTCCTAACTCCCAGAACACTAGGGGCCTAAGTTCATGCAGACAATATTTGCAACTACGTCACCAAGGTGAGGAAGTACTTCAGGCGAACTGCGTGTCTCACAGTAACGGTTTGCTATATTAGCTCGTCATTCAAGCGTTAACATGAGGCTAGGTTATTTCCTTACCTGCTAGGATTACGACGAATTATAAGGTATAAGTACTTATAACGGTTCCTCTAAAGTGTTCGTACTCATTGGCAGAAAAAAAGCGTCCACTAACATGATGCCTGGGGAGGGGCGAAGCATGCAGTGTTCAGTGTATTCGCCTTGGCGTACGGAGATGAAACCGTTGGGGTTATACAGCCTGTAAAAGTCTCTGCTGAAGCACGAATTAGCGCGAGGCGAATTATAAGGTATAAGTACTTTGGCAGGACGCACCAACAGCCCCAGATCCTAAGGAGCTTCGCCCCTAAAAGCACTATCGTGTTTTTCTCTTGTCGTAAAGCTAGCGGCCATATTGCTGAGCGCTTCTTCCCCTGACATCAACAGAAATGGTGTAGGCTTAGCGGTAGCAGATCCACGCGAGGGCACGTCAGCTAGTGCTTCTATACAAACGCTCCATTTGCTGCTGCCCAGACAGTGTAGCAGAAGGCGAATGTAATGTGTCGCAGGTGCAGAAGCTGTACTCCAAGAACTTCATTCAGCGAGAGGAGGCCTTCAAGGAGATGCAGAGGTACCTGGAGAGGTACAACTCGCGCCGGAGCCGCCACTCGGCCGAGGACGTGCTCAAGGCCGTGACTTTTCTGCTTCAGAGAGGGGCCCGGGACAAAGTGCTCTCGGTGAGCAGGGGCCCATATATGCAACGTGACACAGGGGCTGCCGATCAGACTCCGTTTTGTTTCTTTTCGGTTGCTCGACAAAGTGTGGAACCGGAAGGTGGTATCACTACGCCCTTACTCAATCTCGATGCTCGACAAAGTGATGTTCGAGAAAGTGAAGGAGTTTGTGCGTAGAGTAAAAGAAGGTAATGGGGTTGGCGAGACAATATCCGCCCGATGGTGGTGACACTTTTTGGAGGGAGGGATGGGGTAAATAAAGAATAAAGGGAAATACATCCGGTATCCTACTCCACACCACTGTCAGGCAGAAAAATTTGGTGGCTTGCACTATATATTAAAAAAATAGCCATCCAGGCCTCTGTTCGACGCGCAAAAATGAATCGCATGCTTTCCGTAAACGTACTGGAGATTGTTCACAGTAAATTAGAAGTAGGAGTATGAAGCGTTTTCATGTGAACGTGCTTTATATAGTCCGCGCCTTCCGAGCTAACTTTGCCAATAGTCGATTTGGACTAATTAGTCACAGACAACCAACGCGACCAGTCAGTGTTGTATGGGCACCAGCTCACAACGGCATTCCGGCAACGAGTTGTTGTTGTTGTTGTTGTTCCTTTTTCGATTGGCACATACCCACGTGGGGATTGGCCAAGAAAACGGGTGGCTTTTCGGGCTAAATCGCCCACCTCATGGCCCTATATACTCAGCCTGTAGGAATTGGGGAAACGGTTTACCGAATTATATAATAAGTCTAAAGAATGAATCAGTGAATGATGTCATTTTTGGGAGAAAAGGCTAAAAAATTTTGAACCGAGTTTAGCAGGACATGCGTCTGGTCTCTGATATGTACGCGTGAATGGCCGCAATAATCCCTCTATGACAAACCCCAGGGATGTGGCCCGAACGAAAGAAGCACGGCATTGACAGAGGAAGGCCAATACGTTGAATTGGTGCGGCTAGATACCGTTTCCGAATGAAAGAAAAACCGCGGCAGTACAGGAAAAAGTGTTCGATTGTTTCAACTTCACCGCAAAGCAGACACAAAGACCGGAGAAGGTGAGGACCAGCGCGATTGCAAATAAAAGTTAAGCTGCGGGTATTCTGCATCTGATACTTGTTAACGTGACCTCACACTGGCGGGACTCGCAAAATCTCGCATTCCAAGTGTGAGCAAGATGGGCATAATCATCCAAGCCTGTGATAGTACCTTCCTGTGTCATCCCTAGTCGTAGAAATCTGCGGAACCTTGCGCGCGCCAGGAGGAATGGGGTAGGGCTGAGGTCCATCGTAGGGCCATCTAAAGCTGAACCGGCCAAAGAGTCAGCCGTTTTCATTGAGCCATAGGCCCCTGTGCCCTGGGACCCAGATGAGCCGGATGTCGCGTAAATGGGGAGGCACAAGGCGGCTGAAGGTACGGATAAGGAATGATTTTTTGGAGATGTTAGCGCGGTACAACCGACAGGGAATCAGAAATATAGCAACATTTAAATATTGTGGAGGTAATTCTTTTAAGGCCATAACTATCGCAAAAACTCAGCTTTCGAATATAGGAGTAACATCAGGTAAACGATAAGAAAGTGACCAATTAAGGTGTGGGCTGAAAATTCCCACGCCCGCCCTCTCCGCACGTTGCGATGCATCCGTTGCCACTACCCACATGTGAGCGCAAGTTCCCCAGATGCTCATCCAGCAAACGATTAGTATCCGTGTGGATAGCAGTTTGGGCGTTTATGGGGGAATACGTTATCGAGGGACAGAGGAGCAGGTGCGACTTCAGGTAACATCGGAAGAATTTCCGGAAGACTGATGTTGAGCGGTGAAAGCAAGCTTTGGGCATACACACATTGAGGACGATTGTATCGAGGCCATGGATAGTTAAAAAACAATGCTGGCTGAGCCACCATCACTGACAAGGTTTGCTCAAAGGAGACTCGAAGATTCCCATCATAGTCTGCACTGTTAAAAGTTTAAAGCGAGACTCTAGACAACGGCGAGCGGGCTTCTAAATACAGAAATGTTGTTTGCGACATATCGCGGTAGGCCGAGCATAATCTCAGTGCTCGTCGCTCCAAAAGAATAAGAGGACGGAGTTTGTACGTTGCTGCACCCGAAAAGAGGACACACCCAAATTCTAAAATGGGTCTTACATAACCACCGTATATAAAGAGTAGGGTGTCCCTCCGCATGCCAATTTTTCTGTTGCTAACTCTACGCAACAATGCTAGAGCTCTTTCCCCCTTTTGTCGAAATGTGGTTTATGTGCGGGCGCCAATCAAGCGTACTGTCATAGATAATACCCAAGTACTTCAGAGCAGTCACCTGAGGAATGTTCTTCTCGCGATAACTCAAACAAAGGTTAACAGGAGTGGATAATGGAAACACCAGGACCGCGCATTTAGCGACATTAATGGACAAATTCAAACCTGTAATCCACCTCTCGATAGAACCCAGATATGCCCTGTAATTGTTCATATAGATCGTGAATATTCCGCGCAGCAGAAAAGAAGGCTATGTCATCAGCATATACATAAGAGCAAACTGCCTGATTGATTGGGATAGAACTCAGCAATATATTAAAAGGATAGGAGAAAGAACCGATCCTTGCGGAACACCCCTTGTTGCTGTCGAGTCGATGAATTAAAACCATTTTTGGAACAAAAATATTGACGACCAATAAAAATTGTTGTATCCAGGAAATGATGTATTTGGGAACACCACAATCCTTGAGTTTGGAAATCAGGATGCTATACTCCACGCTGTCATATGCCTTGGCCACGTCCAGTGTGACCAGCGCGCAAACCTGCTTACATCTGCGGGAAAATTGTATTCTGCTCTCCAAGTCAACGTGAGCTGACCAAATAGAGCAGCCTGGGACGGAAGCCGATTTGATGGGGACTAAGGATATTTTCTTTAGAGAGGAAGCGGAGTATAAACGGCCATGTAAAATTCTCTCCACCAACTTGACCAAGTTGCTAGTCAGAGCGATTGGACGAATGTTGTCCGGGATAGTTCCTAGACTATAGTTTTTTAGCAGAGTAACAATTTTCGCAATTTTCCAATCTGCGGGGATCCATGATTTTTCTAAGGAAGTATTGACGATATTTAACAGATCCTGAGGTGACTCCTGAAAGAGGAGCTTTATAGAGGCGGTAGAGATACCATCAGGCCCTGGAGAGGAGTCCGGGAGGACGCATGATGACATCAGCCATCTCTTCCATCGTTACCGTGGAAAAGTCCGAACCTGGGTCTATTTCAAGTATAATAGAAGGAAGGGTTGCAGTAAACCTTTTTTTGTAATTCCTTAGAGATCTGTTCGAGGTAATCTAAAATTTCCTCCGGCTTCTCTACAACTGAAACAACTGTACTTGGATTACCAGTACTTTTACGGTTGCGCAGGAATGCAAACACGCACGCCGGTTTTTCTTTCTGAAAGCGCGGAAAAGCGACTTTTATGGAAACTCCTCCTTCGCCACAGATATAGTTCGGCGGAAAATGGCGGAGTAATATTTGAAATTCACCCAGTTGTCAGGGCTTGATTGTGAATAAATTTCTTCCATGCCGCCTTTCTACGACGATAATGCCTGGCGCAGTCCTGATTCCACCAAGGACTGACTCCGTCTTTTTGGTTGAAGAAGAACAATAATTGTGAGTTTTTTAGTGAGCTTTTTAGTGCTGCTGTTACCTCCAGAGCCCTCGTTTCCGCAGGGTCTTTAGGTAGAGAGGAGAGGATGAGCGTAGTTTTTGTTGCATTATCTGATAGTTTATTTAAAGTGCGCACTACACGATTGGTGCGCTTGGGGAGACTGCTACATTTAAAAACAATAGGTACATGGTCGCTACTCAAGGGGCAGTCAATGGTACTCCACGAAGAAATTAATCCGCCCCTTTGCAAACGTTAAATCCAAAACTGAATGCGTTTGACCCCTAAAGAATGTCGCATTGCCCGAGTTAAAGCAGACCAAGTTATTTTCTGCGGTCCAATCCAATAAACGGCAGCCGCTTATGTCTGTTTTGAAACCCCAACTAACATGATGGGAATTAAAGTCTCCTGCGACTATGACGTTTTGCTGACAGGCCGACATGGCCAAATCAAGAGGATTGGTGGTAAGCACACCGGTAGGGAAATAAGCATTAAGTAACGAGAAGGGCACACACCCAGGGAGGAAGATATCAATGGCCATGAGTTCACACTCTGACGAGAGGTACTCGAAGGACAACCTGGCTTTGCGGCAAAAGTTTAACGATATGAGAATCAATAATCCACCACCTCTTGTTGTCCTGTCTAGACGAAACACACTAAAATTTGGAAGCATGAAGTGCTTGCCGTGAGATAGCCAGGATTCTTGTAGAATAATAACATCTGGGGAATGATTGTGGATAAGATATTTTAGATCCGCGTGGGCCTGCTATTACTGATCGACAATTCCACTGAAGAATGCGTAGGGACATTAAGGGGAGTTGATGGCAGCCACAGCTGCCTCCAAAATGCTTTCTTTGAGTTTAACCTCGGATTGGCCCTTTTTTGCTTTTTTCGAACGCACTTCTGAAGGGGACGTGGACGGTTGTGAACTGGAAGGTGATCTCTTACTTTCAGGGCGTCTTGCCGACATTGCGGAGTTTTCAACTTCCATATCAAATTCATCATCTAGATCAAGATTGGAGCAGGATGGCTGACCTTGAGGGGCCGCAGAGACAGGCGTCGAAGCCTGAACAGTTGATGTCGTAGCTGAAATCTGCCTGCCATCCTCGTCGGGAGCAGAGTGCTGGAGTGTGGTGGATGATGGATTACTCGGCTCGGACATGACTGCCTGAGCTCTTGAAATCTGGGGTACATGCTCTGTGGGAGTTTTGGATGCCGACTGCCAACACTCCGGCTGCTGGAAGGCAGGCAAGGACAACGACAGAACCTGCGCCATTTGCTGTGTATGTGCCGACAGCAGATTTGAAACCTGTTCAGTCACAGACAACACTAGTTGGCCGGAAATTTCTGGCAAGACTTCTTTCAAAGCAATACATATGGCTTTTGCTAGAGATGGTTCATTCGATGGGGTTTGACGGGCCACTGCCCCGGCGTACCCATAGGTCCTCTCTTTCACTATTGCCATTGCTTCCTTACGAGAGCATCGACGTTTTTCTAGTACTTCGAGAACATTAATTTCTGATGCACGAGCCGGACAATTTGAGTAGTCGGCTGGATGCGCAGATCCGCAAAGGCAGCACGAGGATTCAACAGCAGTACACTGGCTAGCCAAGTGCTCGCCCCCACAATTGCCACAGCGGGTAGAGGATTTGCATGACCCTGTATTGTGACCGAAACGCCAGCAGTTGCGGCATTGGCGAGGACGGGGAGATAAAGGATCAACCCTGTACACCAAAGGCCACACCTTGATTTCTGACGGGCATGCAGTGCCAGCAAAAGTAGCTATCACAGACTCAGTTGGAATGCGAGTGCTGTCAACTACGCGGGAGCATCGGTAAACTGCGACTATGCCAGCATCCAGGAATTGGTCTAGCAGTTCACTGGGAGAGATGTCCACATCAACACCGCGGACAATTCCTTTGGAGCATGCAAGGTGAGATGGCACAAAAGGGCTCACCGGGAAAGACCCAAAATTCTTGCACTTCAGAAGGTCGGCCAAGCAGGCCTTGTCTGAGGATTTGCAGATGATTCCACCCTTTCCATACGGTCTCACCTCCTTCACGTCCTCGTGGCTCGAGATTTGACCCGCCGAGCCAGCGCTGATGAAGTTGAGCACGAGCGCAAGTATCCTGTCATCACATACCAGGAAATTACGCAGCTCTATAGGCTGTCCCGTAAAACCTACTCTTCCCCGCACAAATAGCTACCAAGGAACCAGGAAATATTAATGCGCTCCCTGCAGGTTAACACCTTTTCACTTCCCTCCAGACACCTCTTTGACTAAACACACCTTTCTTCACTTTGCCGCTTCTGTGGAGATCCTGGGACTCTCAGACACACCGTGGGCGGCTGCGACAAATCTATTCTAGAACCTCCCCAACATCCACCTTTCCACGGCACTTTGGGAGAGAGCCTTGGCCAGCTCTCGCCTCGAAGGTCAGCTGCGCTTGATCGAAAGGCCTGTCGACAAGGCCCGAGCTCGAGGCATCCTGGAATGAGGACGCCCGAAACATTTTATTGTTTTAGTTAAAGTTTATTATCTCTCTCTATCTATCTCCAAGCTCAACTCACTCGAGCTAAGTTATTTCTTAAAATGCTCCCGACAGGTGAAGCATTCTTCACTTGGTGTTGCTTATTACTTTCCTACGAGTATATGCCCACAAATTGCACCGGCGTAATTGTTTGTCGAATGTGATATCGAGGCTAGCGTGTTGCACGCACGTTAGGTTACCATTTAGGGCGAACCTTTTATGGTGCCTGCCAGCTGCGACGTGCTTTCCTGTGACCTTGTGTCTTTGTTCCCTTTGCAGGTGTTCATTCAGGCCTTGAATTTGATGCAGACATTGTTCACGCGGTTCACAATCGTCCAGCGGTACGTATCCCACGTTGTAAATGAGTAAATGAGTAACGTGGTAGATGAGTGTATGGTAAATGAGTATGCCAAAGATGAGTTGATTTCTACTGCGCCGCTCTTAGCATTGCGCCCTATTGCAAAGGAAGCCTGCGGAAGGGAAAGTTGATAGGCAGTGATAAGTGACTACATCGAATACTTTTGGTGTTCTTTGGGGGTTTTACGAATAATAGTTAGCAGTGAATGCAAGATCTTCCCGCATGTGACGCATCACATTTCATATGTGAATTTGTGGCAGGCTCCTTCAAAGGGGCGTTGCTTTATTTCCCATGCAGTAATTTTATATCGTATTCCAGTTGTTCTCAAATAAGGGTCCCCAAAAACTGGCCCAAACTCTCCCCCTTTCTTCCTCTTTTATTTCTCCTTTTTTTCCAAACCTTGCTGCAATGGGGAAATGTGGCGTCGCTGCTGACATCTACCTTTATTTTTTCGGCACGTCGAACATATTTTAAGATCGGCTTTTTGGACAACTAACCAGCTATGCAAAAAAAGCCACATCCACAAGAAGCAGCTTATAAGTGATTGGCCGACTGTTAGCTACACGAGCATATCTTTTGACAATATGACATGCATCAGCGTAAAAGTCAGCCTCAAAGGCGGCCATTGAATATGAGTGGGTGACTTTAGCTGCAAGGGTTAAATTGTTTGACCTTATGACATAAATATAGTTCATAGTGGAGTGCTCCATCACTTTCGCAATATAAAAAGTGGTCCCCGGCTCACTCATGGTTGAGAACCCCTGGCGAATTCTATTTGTAAGTTTTACGACTTACCAACAGAATACGGCATAAAATTCGATTCCACAACATGGACATCGTTTATTTATAAGTTAATTAATCATGCTGTAGTACTTTCAAGGCTTCAAAAGCACGAAAAAGTAAAACGTGTGTTAAAGGGCATGCATGCAACTTATTTGTGGAAAGTTAATTAGAAGAACAATGTCTATAAAACATCCATCCTATGACTAGCCACTCGCTAAATATACGAGATTTGTAGTTACAGACTTTTCTTGTGAAGCAAGCCTCTATATTTTTTTATATGTGTATTATAGTTGAAGTGAAATGTTCGCTTTAAACAGAGGGCTTTCCTTTGCAGAACAATGAGTACAGAGAAACTGAAAAAAAAAAAAAAAACTTGTATTAGAAACATGTGCGCAAGAGTATCTGAACTCAGTTTCATTTTCATGCTAGCATCGTTTGCCGGAAGTTCCTGTTCCGGACTCACGAAATCAAATGAAAGCGCTTCAAATTTCGTACAATTGCCCGTACGCTAACTTTTATACACTTATTATTGGTATCATGACGAGAACTATTTTTAATCGCGCCAACTGAACCTAATTTCCTGGAATTTTTGTTGTACTCACAAAGCCAAAGGGATAGAAGTTTCATGTATGAAGTTCTCTGAGGCGTATTAGGAGTGGCAAAGCAAGCGGAAATTTTCAGTGATTTTATTGCTAGTATGAAATATGGATTAACAGTGCCCTTTTATCCAAAGTTTCGCGCAGCGTACAAGTTATTGCTGACAAGTTTCAAACCACGCTTTCTTAGTTACATCACCTCGTTTTGTTCAAGGCAGGTGGGAGCTAGGCACGAGCAAGTATGAGCCTTACGCTGATGACGTACTATCATGATACATTGAAATACGAACAACGGAGCGCGTGGCTTTCAGTACGTGCCACGCATCTTAGCAACGGGCCACGTGTGTACAGCCGTGAGCTGAAGTAAACGGACCACGGGAGCGGTGGCCAAAACTAATCGCTGCGCCGTCTGGTTGCGCGGCGCCTGCTGTCGAGACCGCGCACAGCGCAGGCGCGGCCTAGCAGTACAGCACACATGCCGCTATCGCTCGCTGCTTCGCGATTGTCTCACGCTCCGATTAATTGACGCCAGGGGAATCACGCCGCGCAGTTAGAGGAACACTGCCGGGCACCGCCCTATCATTGAAAACGATGCGACTCACCTGATAAGTGGCAATGGTGCTACGCTGCCACACATAGCGTGCTGTGGCTGCGTTGGGCTCGTAGCATTTTTTTATTCGAAAAGCAGGAGGTTTCTTTTTTTGTTAAGTGATGAAGTTTCTCAGTTGATATCTGCTGTCTTGTTGTTTGTTCGAGTTCGTGTTTCGTGTTTTTCGTGTTCGTGTTTTTCGAGTTTCGAGTTTCTGCATGAGAGTGACACAGTTGGGTCCCATAGCTATTTGTGTACACAACAACAATTGACTGTCTTTGTGGCCGCTCAGCGGCCTATAGTATTGGCTAATTGATAGGTCCTCCTCACTCTCGGTTGAGACGTCTCTTTGGGAGGCAGGACTTCTGTAATTAAACAAAGATTATGGCGTGGTGAAGGAAAGGGCTGCCCGCAGGACTTGGGATTTGCCCGACCTCTGATTTTTTATGCCAGTGGTACTCGGCCGGTAGCGTGCGAAAAGACTCCTTCTGGGCTTGCAAAAGTGGTGAGGGACCCCACGATGAAATATGTTGATACGTGTCCTATTGTCGCACAATTAACCCTTGCAGCCAAAGTCGCTCATACACATATCTCTATGCACGCCCTTTGAGTGTGGCTTTTCTGCATAATTTAAACGTTGTGCAAAAAGCCAGCTTTAAAATTTGTGCTGTGCGGATGCGTTATTCTAACATGTCATGCGGCAAATCCACTGTTTTTAGATCGCGGCTGGGTTTGGAAAAAAAAAAAAGGAAGTTGGGAGTATCGCGGAGGACCCACGGAGTTCCTCTTCTCCCACGTTCCTCTTTTTTGTCTGCGGACCCCCATCTATGAACGACAGCCCTGTGGGATGCTTTGTAAAATATTACGTAAAATAAACGTGGCTGTTTTGAAGTATACCGTCGTTTATTTGCCGCATGCCGTCGACCATATGCTAGTAATCTTTTTATCTTCAATCGTCGACTGAACGACCCTCTTTGGATCAAATCCTTCAATTTCAACTCATGGCACAGAAGTGCGCAAGAACTGTCAATAATGTTTTCAAGTGCAAATAAATCTAATCTAAAAATGTAGTTTGCATGCAGTTCGATAGTCGCTTAGAATTGAAGGCGTGGATCAATGGTATCTCATATCGCAATATAGTTTTTGAACATAAAATGTATGTGTCGGTATATTTACCCTTGCGCGAGTTACATGCATTGTAATGTCAACCTTCTCCCCCTATCCTCCTATTCCTATGTATTCTTTTCTCCCTTTCCTCCCCCTCCCCCCCTACACCAGCAGGCGTTCCGGTGTCCGCCCCCTAGGCGAGACAAACTACGCCTGTTGGTGGCTTTTCCTTTTCCTAAGTACAATAAATACATACATACATGCCTCGAACTTGAAAAATTGCGAAGCTGGCATTTCCCGAGCAATTGCAAAATGGCACATATGCCGCATGCGGCAAACGAAGTTTCATAAAGCAATGCAGTACATACCTAAACACAGCAGTATTTGTCAAAACCTTTGCATGTAAGGTTAGCATCAATAATTTTCCCAGTTCGCTGATATTCTCGGGAGGCTGTGATTTCGCATCTATCCTCAAAACCGACAAAGATGGTGTTGTGTTTTATTTTCTTCGACTGTCCAGTGATTTTTCTCTGCTTCATTTTCTGCTTTAATATATGACGCGGGGGGGGGGGGGGGGGGGGGGGGGGCGAGAAAATTGCAAAAAAAAAAAAAGCTTTAAGCCCGAGATAAGCATCAGCGCGCCAACTCTGCCAGCGGAGCCGCGTTGCCGCCCATTGCGCCAGCGCGCCATTTCCACTGAAGTTGTGTGACCCGCACAGGCAGTAAAAGGGCAGCGCGGCTCCCCTGGCGTCAATTTATCGGAGCGTGAGACAATCGCGCAGCGAGCGATAGCGGCATGTGTGCTGTACTGCTAGGCCGCGCCCGCGCTGTGCGCGGTCTCGACAACAGGCGCTGCGCAACCAGACGGCGCAACGATTAGTTTTGGCCACCGCTCCCGTGGTCGGTTTACTTCAGCTCACGGCTGTACAGTGTGAACAAGTTAACAGAGTACGTAACCAACGTTGGAATGGAAAGACTATCGCATTTTCATTGTATGTTAGGCGCGCAGACGTCATCAAAAATTTTAAAAATACAGCTGCATGGCAGGGAAGCGACGATGTTAGCTAACGCTCGCGTGAGCGGGCGCCGAACGCGGCGGGAAGACAAACCAAGAGCTCACACGCTGAACGACGGTGTTTCCATGCCAACATAGGGCACGAACTCTCGTAACCTTTTCGTACTGCGAATACGCGGCCCGCCGCCAGGATGCACGGCATACACTGAAAGCCACGCGCTCCGCTGTTCGTATTTTAATGTATCACGATAGTGCGTATAAGAGAGTAAGGTATACCTATCGAAAGATTACAGACTCTATGGGGACATGTCCATTGTGGATTAATTAGAATTTGCGCATTTCTTACTGATCATGATGGCTTCTGATAGCTCAGATATGTCGTATATGATATTGCCGCGAAACATGCATTTGGTTTGTTTCCTTATGCTTTTGCCGACCGGCAGCGACGGGCTGTGTTATCTCTGTTATCCGTGGGGCAAGTGAAGCGTGCGTTCCATTCTTTATGCCGCACGTGTTATCTCCTTTGTTAGGGAGAGTGTATCGAGCTAACGCCACCAGCCTAGAATAATCTTCTTTGATCTGCAATGTTCTGGATGTAAATCGACGGTTCGAGAAACACTCGCACCGAAAGATAAAAGCCTGCAGAGCAGACGCCGCGGTATTCGACACACCGACGCTCGCCTGCGCACGTCACTTTGTTGACTGCTGCTTCACCGCCTGTGTATTGTTTGAGTTGTTAGGGGAGCACAAGTTCGCTCCAATAAACTTGTTTTCCTTGAAGACAACTGCGTCGTCTTGGGATTCGGGACAAGCTAATATACATTTTTGCTTTCTTTTCAGAATATCGAAAGGAGACGTGGCCGTTGCCATAAACAAGACCGTGCCGCGGATCCTGTACCGTACAGGCGACACTGTAGGTGAACCGGTACACCTTTTGAAACAGGAACTTATCAAAAGCGAGACTTTATTTGAAATACAATTAGCTTTTGTAGTGCGACTTTAAATCTAGTGTGTATATGTGTGTATTGCAGCTGCCGTTTTTTGGTCACGACTACAGCGCTGTCTTTATACCTCACCTTTGCTTTCATTTATTGCAGGCCCCGAGAGTTAAATCGGTAGCCATCGACTTCCTCCTTGAGATGGGTGACTACGAAGACGTTAAGGTAAGGAGACAAGTCGCGCGTGTTCTATCGCTAGAAGAATTCACTGTTTACAATTTCTCATTCCGCGTGTGAGATTGAAGTAGTTCTGCCTGAGAACTGGTAGCAGCTTGCAGGCCGCTCAGCAAAGTCAATGTACATAAGGTTACTAAAGACGTTCAGTGCTAATTAGACGCGCGCAAATAGAAGCATGAATGTACAGGTCTCACTGCATATTGGTATCGTTGACAAATAGTACTACGAAAAGTGGACTACGCCTAGCAAGCGCAGTAGCGGTCAACAAGTTTACAGTGCAGCATGCATTCTGTCGAAACGACAACATAGCGGCTAATGGCTCCGTTGTCTTGTCAAGAGGCTTTCGGGCTTCATTCATATATTGCCAGGAATGCTTTTGAAGGGTGTATCGGTATATATTTACTCGAATCTTCACTTCAAATAGCACCAAATTCGAATCAACGGCATCCCTTTGCAATGAGGGAATTTTATATCGGCCATAGTGGACGATATTGCGCAAAAGACCGCTCTCGGGAGCCTGAGCTCTCCTAAAAAAAAAAAACATTCAAATGAGCCCTATCCTGCGCTCTGTCGGACCTCCTAGTTTGAGTCTAGGCTTTATGAAATAATCGGCATGGACCGGAATAAGAGCAGAAAATGAAAAGTATTGTTGGAGACATTTTTCTTCGAGTGTCGTGTGACGCATGCCTGAGAGGTACATCATCATGGCTTTTCAGAAGGGAGGTGGGAGCTTCTACACAGTCCGTAGTTTGAGCGCTAGATGTGCTGGTTTGGAAATTTGCAGGAGTGTATTGCACTGGCCCAAGCTGGCGTATATTTGAAGGGCCTTTCTGCGAATGCAATGTTGGTGGTATTGCCTTGTCTCGTCTCGTCTGTCTGTCTCTACCACACAAGAGGTAGACATCTTCATTTAACCTGAAGCAACTCCAGCTGAACAAGGTGTTTTACTGAACGCGCGATCTTTGATGGAAGCGAATCGCTCTGAGACAGGGCATCCAGACAGCTCTCAGGCTTACTGTCATTTCTTCCAACAACGAACAAATCCCTTGCGCACACGCACCTAGTATCTTCATTGAAGGTTTTTAAGCTGTCTTCATGAACCACACTGCGGGGTTCATTCTTTTTTATGTCAGCTGTATGACCGGAGGAAAATCAAATGCGAAAGCGACAAGGAGCACCTTGTATTAAGAAGTATGGCAGACTTCCGGCATTCCCGATATGGCGGCCGCGAAGGCTGCCTTTATGGTGGGGAAGAAATACGCAAGCTTCTCTGGGTAGAATACCTCAGACCACGTTGGAGCGCCCACGCATTTTAAAATATTCATTGCCGCTCATCTGTGCATTAGTTTATATCGGTAGTGTAGCTACTATGCGTCAGGATCCGCGGAATTTTTGTTTTTGAACTGACTTTCGTTTGTGCAGGCTGTGCAGGCCATGCTCCACATTATCCTGCGGCCTTTTGCCGAGTCCACCAATCCTCGGTTGGCCCAGGGTCGCTGCGAACTGGTAGAGCAACTCGTCGCCAGGTTCCCACCCTTAAGCCAAAGGTAGTACAAAGCTTGTCATCTTAGCTTTACATTGTTTCTTTCTTCTTCTCTATGCTGTGAGAAGTAACGAAGGAATGCAACAAAAAAAAAAACGGGAGAAAAGTAGTTTATTCCAAACACACTTCCTGTCCCTCTTCTTGTTCTAATCTCACACCCATTCCCTTCTCCTCCTCTTGCACCAACAACTCCGCCTCAGACAACTAATGACTCTTTCAAACCTTTCCCCTGCTAAAAGGCAAACTCTTTTCATTCTTCGTCTGATTGAGGCATATGCGTCACCTGCGAAATTTCGGACACCACTGAACATATTCTTTGGACATGCCCACGATTTCATTAAGACAGACAGATTCTCCTTGACAGCCTTCCCGCTAACTTAGGACTCTCCGGCATTTTTCATCCCGACTGACTATTTTCTCGTGCAATTTCTCACCTACACTAATCGTGAACCAAAGTTTTTCTCTACCACCCGGGGAGGCCTGATGCATTAGCAAGAGACCCCGTTTTTCATGTCAGTACTAAATATTTAAGAAAATGGATTCTTTGCATTCTAAGCTAGTGCACATTATTTGGAGACTGTGGAAGTTACCAGAAACTTCAACGCGGGTAATCTATTGGGGTTCCTGATCGAAAAGCAGCAGTGCGAAACAAAAAGTTTGGGAAGAGCTATTTTAGAAGTTAAGTCAGTCAATTTATTGCGAATGACACGCCGAAATGAAGCAAAGGTGCATCTAGCGTGTAATGTCCAAAGAAATTTCCTTAACTGTATAGAGTTCAAGAAATGCTCGCCGTTTAGCAACTCTTGAGATGCACAAAGACCGGCTCTGGAGCTGCGTTGGTGGCTAATATAAGCGCGGCGTTGCAGTGACCCGCTGTTCGAGCACATGATGGCCTTCGCCATTCGGGCGCTGTCGCACCCGTCGCTGCAAGTGCGCGAGGTGGCCGAACAGATCCTGCTGTCGCTTTACCGGCTACTGGGCACGCCTGTTCGCCAGTGCCTCGTGCCGGAGTCCACAAAGACTTCCAGGAACTTCACCTACAAAAAGGTCTTCGAGGAATTTGAGAAGATCGACAAGGAGGTGGGTGCGCGTCTGCACGCCCACAACGCGCCCCGCTTACTGCATCCCCGCACTGCCGACATTGCTAGTGCGAAGACATGTCTCAACGTTACCCGAGCGTACTGTCCCTGCAGTGAGAAGCAGTTTCTGGGGCGCACAGAAATGAACAAGCGTTAACATGGAGTATAGCGAACTCTTGATTTTTTTCAATTGGTGTAGTCATCCGAGGCCACGTTAAGTACAACTGAACGCAAGACTTGCCAAAAAAAGTTCCAGTAAACTTGACAAATGCCACTAGCGAGAGCCTTTAGTTCCAGGAGCCAAATAACTGAACGTTTCTTCAGGTAAATTGTGCATTCCGCTTTTCTTCACCGGTGCTATTAGTGAATGGGGGATGTAGGTATTTTATGTGGCTTTGTTCCTGTCATGACTGTTTTCCAGTGTTCGCTTTGTATTCTCCACGAAAGACCGCCGGCGGCCCATTTCGTTCTATTTGCACAAGTAAAAAAAAAAAGACGAACGAGGGCAACTTTGTTTCCAACTGTTCGAATGAAAATTGAAGGAGTTGGATCGCCGCACGTATCACGTACGCAGCCCGGCAGTGCCCAAAGGCCTCCCCGGCGGCAGAGATCGGCTTCAGCCGACAGCCCGAGCTCAGGCTCGGGTCGCCGAGACTTTGTGAAGGAAGTGGCCGCGCCGTCCAGCCGGTCACTGCAGGAGCTGTCCAAAGTGCCGCGGCAGGAACAGGCGACGATTAACTTGGACAAGTGAGTACTGCCCATAGCTCCGCATGTGAAGAAAGCGCCATGTTAGCAGGAGCAGCTGAAAGCTTTTTGTGTTCAACATGAACCAATCAAACCTCTAGATAGAAGCACGAAAAGGCCCGACTCGCGCAATCCCTGAAGTGGTGACGTTTTAAAATGAAGCTTGCAA
>CM023453.1:46092550-46097550 GCA_013339765.2 Haemaphysalis longicornis
TTTCCCACGGTGCGCGATTCTGGTTAAATGTATTTATGCTGGTCTTTAAAGACAGTGTCCCGCTACGGGGTGCGCCTATGCCTATTGTTATCTCCGGCTCGCAGTGAATGTTGTTTCCGTAATGAATCGGAAGGCCCAAATTAAGGATAAATTTATCGTCTCCCTTGCTTAGCCGGCTTGAGTCACTTATCAGAAAAGCTCGCATTTTCCTGACAGAACTCGGAGTGTAGAGCCTGGCTATTTGCAATGCGTTTGAATAAATTATACTATACACATCACAGCGTAGAATCTACAACAGGAAGTAGAATGCAAGTCGTGAGGGAAACGATCTTGCTTTATAACTTTTTCTCTGTGTTTTTTTCTTCCTTTCGGCGCAAATATAAATTATGACCTATCTTTGCATAGGAGTTGAGGCAAAAAAGAAAGTTATTTTATTTACCACGCACATTTTTTCAACATAGTCATGACGTCAAAAATGACAGGCCAGCACTGCTTCTTAGAGTTTCTTTTTTAATTGAATGGTCTACTCGATTCAAAGCAAATGTGTTTTTACAAGAAAATTTTTGGAATTGTTTCTAAAAATTTTGTTCTATAGGCGGGCTCAGAGGCCCTAAGGAGGGATCACCAAATTGCTGAGAAGCATCCGCGTAACTCGGAAGATTACAGATTATTACAAAAGTGCAATTAACTACCAGGAAATGCATTTAATGATGCGCCCGTCCAAGGCTCATCAGCCGCTAGCAGATTTCTTGCTTGCTTGATCACCCTTGCTTATAGTCAACAAACTGATGCTTTATAAACAGTGTTACATTACTTTTAGTGCATAGGTGTTTATGTAACTACCAAAAAGTCCTAAAAAGGGGGGCGTTTAATTGTTCACAGCAAGGTAGCGTTTACACAGTACTTTTTTTTCTGCCCTGAAAATTAAAGCCAACACTGTTCAGAAACACACCCTGCGGCAAGCTGCGGGGGCTGTGGGCACGACATTTTCAAGGACAGTGCGAAAAGACGTGGGGAGCCTTATATGTGGCACATTATTTAGACGTGGTTTCACGCTGACAATGGGCTATGACGCCACTGCAGTGGTTGGCCAGTGAATGTTATAGGTGTGGGGGAGGGGAGGGGGAGGGGGGAGGGGGGGCGCTCTTTACAGGGGGCACACCGAAGTTATAAAAATTGATTGCAATGCGCAAAGGCTGACCTAACATGGAGCTGATTAGGCTATTCCAGACCAGTAAATAATGTACTTTCTGGCAACCAGAAAAAAAAAAGGATTACGACAATAAAACCCTGCTCAACCTTTTACGCCATTTTTTGAAAGTTATTTGAGTCCTTTGGAAGATTTATGGGCAACATTATTTCAGACAAAAAAAGTGAGCGAATTCGTTCGAAATTCGCTGCTTCGGTAAATATGAAAATGCTGTACGAACTAGGTTCCCTAAACATTTACGTAGATTATCAGTAGATGCTGGTGACCATTTCCGCTATCATCGCCTTAACATAAATAACGTATCATGAGTCCTTCCACACAGCGAACAGGAATGAGCAGCGAAGTGGTTTGGCATACCACGGAGATGTACACTAATTTAGAACGAAGGTACGAACTCTGTTATTCTGAACTAAGTTATTACGACAAGTTAATAAAACTCCGGGTAATGATAGGGTTGTGTGTTAACTTTGGAAAATTTGGATAAAAAATAGTTACAGCCGTTTGCTGTAACTTCACTTGTGGAAATAGATAATTATGCCAAATAACTGAAGTCAGAGTAATGATAGAGTAGTTTGAGTGGCCAATTGTCTTATAATTGTTTGTGAGACAGTTACGCTAAAACAAAAATTGCAGCCGTTTTCTACTAAGCATTCGCGATAATGTTGGCTTTACCGCAACGCAGATTTGTACACGCACATCAAAAATGCACGGAACCTTACATATATAAAGCTGCGCTTTAGAAGTTTACTCATAATTTCAACACCGCAAGACATTTTCTTATCCGTTCAGTGGCTGTGGCGTATACTTCCTTAGTATTCACATTTGTTTGCACCAAAGCTGGCTTCTCCTTAGTTATGGTCTTATGTGGCAAAGCACGCTTTACAGAACACACCATTTCGTGGAAATTGCTCTTTGCGGTCAACAGTTCGGGTTGGATTTAACAGCAGAGCTGTTTAGACGGACGAAATCCCATCCGGACGTAGACAGGAAAATCCCGAACACACGTGAACACGTGCCTCGCGGCGACCGCCAGGCGTCCGCCGCGCGGGGCGCGGGCACGACCTTTGCGCAGGGGCTTTAGCAAAACAAAATATACCGAGCCGCACGTCCAACGCACGCCTCGCGCGCGACCGCCAGGCGTCGTCAGCTTACGCATGGGCTCACGCCACATATTAGTTGTTGGACTGCTTCTTTCATATGAAGAGCACCCGCTTTCGTCGTCTTCGTCGTGTGCCGACAGGCGCGCCACGGGTCCACCGCGCGAAGACGAATAACGACGATCTGTCAAGCCATCCCTTCACAATCCGCACGTAGAGACCGGCCAACCGGGATCAGCTAACGAAGAAGTGGAGGTCTTCAGGAGCGAGGCCCGCGGTACAATAGGATTTGACCTACGGGCTGCACCGTCGAAGGCGACGGCGAAAGGGATGACGAGGATTGCTGCTGAATAAAGCACTGTACAACTTTAATGGTCTTTGCTTTGCAGTGCCGTCCAAAAGGGCTTTGCACTGCTGGGGTCTGGCTGCTCCATCTCTCCCGGGATCTGTGTCACTTTTAGGAGTAGCTAGTTCGACCCCCAGCTCTGCTGTTTCTCCAGCCTTGCACCACTAGTGGAGTCTGCGTCAAGTTCTTTTTAGTGACGGAGTTATGGTAACCGAGTCCCCTATTCCGGTAGCGGAAGGGCACTCCCATTCTACTTCTCTGTTTATCATTTTTGTGTGCGGCTTCCACACAGTTAAGGGCAGGAACAGCCCTCAGTGAGTGGTCACCTCATATATAATATCGGTTTCGTGTGTACTTTCACCTGGCAAAAGAATGTAGCAACGTTTTTCGAGCTCGCCCTGGTCACCAAATTTTCCATCTATCACTAAAATATTACTCGTGGTGTCGTGCGTGCGTGTGTGTGTGTGTGTGTGTGTGTGTGTGTGTGTGTGTGTGTGTGTGTGTGTGTGGTGTGTGTGTGTGTGTGTGTGCGTGTGGTGTGGGTGCGTTGCGCACGCGGTCATGCGTGTTGTGGGGGGAAGGAGGCACCACAAAAATTTCGCCGCATCCCGATGAAAGTTTGGCTCATAGACGATGGAGAGGCAGGCACTTGTTTGATTGTGCTTTATCTTTTTTTTACTACGTTACAGGGAGGTGTCCTTGGCAGACAACTTGCACTCCGAGTACAAGTCACGTGAGCTGAAGTCGGTGCTGGTGGACGCCATAGGGGACTTCGTGAAGTTTTTGATTCACGCTAACCACGTGAACAAGTACAACGTTTACAATCAGGTAGGCAACGCAGTGGCTGCTGCTCTGCTGAAATTCTATTGATGTACACTTTGAAGACGCGTTATATAACGTTTCTCTCGGCAATCTGACTTAGAAATCGCTCAAGCAAGGAAGCGAGGAAGAAGGCAAGCAAGCCATAATTCGGAGCATGTTGGGTGGAGCTTTTGATCATCCTTGCGAATCCCCGCACGCGTATTTGCGTTGTATGTTTGTGCGGAACAGTTTCGTTTATCTGTGCTACATGGTCAGAAGCCGTTTTGTATTTTGGCATTTCATTAACCATGCAATGCTGCTTCGCAGCTGATTTACCTAGCGTATCTGCCAATGCCCTGCTCATGGACGTGTGCGTTAGTGGGTGCTGCTCCAGAGTATTTCTTTTCTTTTGAACCAAACGAGACCAGATTCTCTGGCGACGAACCGTATTTTGCAGTTCTTCGGGTTCCACTTAACTCGAATGGTGTGAACTGGGATGAATTTCATTCTCCCTTTCGACTTAACGAGTCATAAAGCTGCTGCATGAAACCCGGAATTTATTTTCTGAGCAATAAAAAAGGTACGAGTGACCCAATCACTGCTGACGATGTAGTAAACGCGAAAGCCGTAACGTCCAATTACGAACGTGTTAGTTAGCTGTCTAGTTGAATGCTTTGCGCTTCCTTTTTCGCCTGCACGTATAATTTTCGAGTATAAATGCGAAATAGAGAAATGGACAAAACGGATCGCCAATCGAGAAGTGTTGGTGCCTAAGATATGCGTGCGTTGAGTTTGCGTTCCCTCAAAGCGAGCACACCTGGCAAAATAACGAAAGTACCAAAGAGATTAGCAGCTTTGGAACAAAGGTCCTTCTTGTTGTGCCAAGCTCCCGCAATAATAAATTTTTCCTCAATGGTCTCTTTCCCTCTTCAGGTCGGAATAGTTGCATTGAACGTTATAGGCGACGATGTACAAGGCTTGGATGGCTCTGAAGAAGATGAGGTGAGCAATACGCTCGTTTTAAAGTGAAATTATATTGACGAAAATGCTGGAGGAGTAAAAAAATTACGAGGTCACTTAAGCACTCTTTATGATGTAGTGAATATGAATGCATTGATGTACAATCGACAAAAGGGTGTCCTCCCGTTATCGTAATCCTCGTTTCACCTTAGTGTTTTGCCTTCCCCCAAAATCTAGACGTTTTTCTATCCACTCCCTTTTTTCCAAACCTATGCCGTAAGCCATTCTTTTCGTAATAAAGGTTATTCAATTCAATTTCTCCAAAGACTCACTCTTCGCCCATCAGCTACTGCTACAGCGCGCGTCCTTTTTATGTTTCTTCTGTTTTTGTTGTGCTGGGGCATCTCTAGCCGACCTCTGTTGTTTTTGGGCTTATTTCTATTTCGCCTCTTTTCGACACCGTTTGCGACAGGTTGCTTTTTTAGTTTCTATCGTACAAAAGAATGCATATATTTTAAAAATGAAATTGATATAGTGCCTGGAATCCTAGATATTATTGGCACTATTCTAGTACTCTCAACTAAGT